>LPNX010889482.1:4293-14913 GCA_001517045.1 Pseudotsuga menziesii | reverse complement strand
AAATCATCCATGGATAAAATATTCATTCAAACATACATTATTGGACAGGAAAATATATTTCTATTAATATAAAATCAGAGATTACAATGAATACAACCTCTATTAGCACGTATGTTAATCGGAGAAACTGAATCCCCCACTTGGGCCTCCACCACTTCAATCTTCCATCTCTCGATAGCAAGCTCACAAGAAAAAGGAAAGCTTGGGAAGAACACAATAGTGCTCCAAGGGACAAAGGGATGCAGACTCAAGTATAAGTTCTGGAAACAATGGACTATAGTTTCTTTGCTCTCAATTCTCATATATGCTTCAATGTATCCAAAGGTTTCCTTATATAGCTCTTCAATGGGGCAATGAAGGGTCGAATCTGAGCGATCTCAAAGCATATTGAAGGCCAGGAGACAAGTGAGTTGGATCCACATCAAGGAAAACTCCAAAAGAATTTGGCCTTTTGCACACATCCCGATGTACGCGGTTTTAGGGGTCAAACCCGTGTATATACGCGAGAAAGGGTTTAAAAGTCGTGTATAGCAATTTAAGCATGTTTTTGGGGATGATATTGGAAACATCAAAGGTATAAAAAAGGTCCATGGGGTCCAAAGAGTATGCAGAGGGACAGGGGAAGGCCATACAAGTGTGATTCACCAGGTGTGGTAAAATTAGCTATAACAAATGCCCCCTAATGTGTGAGGTCATAGGGGTCATACGATGGCCGAAATACATTATAATTCCATCCCAGAAGTTGAGTGATGAAGAACCCAGTGGAAGACCAGCCACCCAATCAGCATAGTACAATGATACAACTCTGCATATAACTACAAATACATATAGCAGTCCCGGATACAGAAGAGTACAATGGCCATGAATAGGCATGATACAAGATATGACATAAGTGGTCATCGCCACGTACAATATATATATGGATCAGAATCTCCATGATGAAGATATACAACAAAGGATCACAATCTCCATAATGGCTGAAGATATACAATGGATCAAGATCTCCATAATAGCTGGAAATGTCTGACATATGCTAGAATCAAGTCACGAGAGCTAAAATCTCATGAACACTGGAACGATCAAGAAGGTAGCATACAAGAGATGCCACCAATCTGGAAGGTCTTCTACACAAACAGCTACAAGTACATGTCCTACTATGTGAATAGAGGTGTCAAGGTTGAACATAGTATTCCATCATCTGATTACCAGTCATTGATGATTACCCCTATGCGGGGATAGATTTTTGGGGAGACCCCGACATGCCGCTACCACCAGGATCAACATACGGTGATATTGGTGACGAATCCCAACCCTCTTTTTAAGATTTTTGAGTTATTTAATTTTTTTGTGTTTTTTGATATATGGAATCAAAAGACATGTTTTTGGGTGACAATACATATTGACATCCTATCAAATGCATGCAGATGTAGGGCCACAGCAGCCTAAAGGATTCCCTCCTCATAGACGAATGGGAAGAGGAGATGATTATGGGTGTGGATGCGGAGCGGATGCTCCAAAACATTCATACCAACTTCGTGAGGCTAACACACTGAGTACCCATGGTGCAAGTCGAGGACTTGCCTGAGGCCATGCAGTGCCAAGTGGTGGGTGTACCACGAGCATGGGTGTGGCTATTTGGACGGCTAGCTAGAGCCATGGTGACATTCCACAATCACAACCCTCCTCCTCCTCCACAGGCTTAGATACCTGGGAGTGATACATTTTGTACTACTGTGTATTTATATTTTGATGGCTCGAGAGACTCATTTTTGTATTATGACACTATGTATTACCACATTTTGGATGTTTTAATGAAAAAACTTTTATGATGATCGATTTATTTATTTACATGTGTAAAAAAGTATGTTTGTGATGAGCTTATTGTCTATGAAACAAATTCCAATCTAACACGTAGTTAGCATATGAGTCAGCAACTTGATTATTAATTCTTGGAACATGTATGTATGTTATATTGTCAAATTATCGTTCTAACAATCTCACACGTAAGAATATCTACAATAATGTTGGACCCCTAACATGATACAAGCCATTAATCTGTGACACTACTAACTCTAAATCAAGACGTACCTCAAGAGAGAGAACACCATGTGAAATGGCATCCCGTAGAAGATCGATAATGGCACTATATTCAGCAACATTGTTTGAAGATGGTCGTAAACATACGCCTCCCAAAGACAATACCTGACCCGTAGGAGTATAAATCACCCAAGCAGCAGAGGCTAAGTGTTGAGTGTGATGAATTGCACCATCTGCGAATCCTATATAGATGGAAGACTCCATTGACATCTACCATAAGAAACGAAAGCTAATCAAAAAAACCCGATCACCATAAGAAAGACCTAACTATGCAAAATGTTGTACAATAATATACAATAGTCAGCCTTGGCTGAAAATCACGCATAGTACTTTTTAAGATAGAGCCCATTTCTAGGCTCTGCCAAGGCTATCCCCTCGTAATCTTCTAGCTCATAAGAGCCCTTCTCTACCACATGTTTAACCACGTAAGGACCATGGCACATGGGGTTGAATTTTCCTGCCCCCAAGGGTTCTTTAGCTTGATCCCACAAAAGGACCAAATCTCCTTTCCTAAACCTCCTTGGACGGATAGATTTATTGTACTGGACCTTAACGCGATGCTTATTCACTTCTAGAGCCACTAAAGCATCTCAGCGTTGCTCATCAAGCTGCTCTAAATGGACCAAACGCTCCTCCAATGGGGAAGTGTCTGGTAAGAGTTCTATGGCTAGCTTCAAAGAAGGGATTTCGCACTCAACCAGCAATACAAACTCCACCCCAAGTACAACCTGATATGGAGAAAAACCAGTGGCAATCTTAACCACAGTCCTATAAGCCCACAAAGTAGGATACAACATAATGTGCCAATTGCTCTTGCTTTGTGTGATGGTTCATTGGAGAATGGACTTGAGTGATTTGTTCACTGCTTCAACCTGTCCATTCGCTTGAGGGTAGTAAGAGGAGGAATGCTCTTTCTTGTACCATAACTTTGAGGCCAACTCTTCCATCATACGATTCTAAAAGTGTCTGCCATGTTCAGTGACAAGCTCTTTCGGAATACCCAACTGAGTAATAATCTGGTTGAATACGAAGTGCGCAACTGTCTCACCGTCGGATTTAACTATAGGCATATCCTCAGCCCATTTCATGAAGTAGTCAATAGCCACTATGATATGATGATGCCCCCCAGCCGAAGCTGGTTTTCAATCCATAAAGTCAAGCCCCCACTTAGTGAAGGGACTGGCGGTGATAATGGGATGTAACAGAGCAGGACGCGAGCGCATATTACGTGCAAACACCTCACAAGGGTGGCACTCCTTGACCACGTTGACACAATCTTTAAAGATCGACGGCCGAAAATAACCTGCTCTCAATATTTTTTGGGTTGTAGAAAGCCCAGATAAATGACCACCACACGCCCCTCCGTAGCAATCATTCAACACAATCTCAGCCACCTCCTAAGTTAAACAATGACGTAAAATGGAATCTACCCCATGGTGGTACAATGTGCTATCCACTATGAGGTAATTCATGGATACATGATGTAATTGTCTTTGTTAATCCCATGAGAGGTGAGTAGGGACCTTCAATGTTTGTAAATATATGATAATGTTTCCATACCATGGATCCAAAGTTGAGATTAAGAAGATGTGCTCATCGACAAACGTATCTTCACAAACCTTCTCCTCCTCCTCGCTTGGGAAATCCGATATAAGCTCTACAAAAATTAACGACTTCTTCGATTTTGCCGAAACAAACTCAAGATCAAATTCTTGCAGGATGACAATGCACTTATTATACTTTCCCCCAATCATCCTTCTAGTGAGGATGAATTGAAACGGATTGACATGGGCTACAACCAAGGCCTGGCGAAGTAGAATATAATGTCTCAATCATTGAACCGCATGTATGGTAGCTAAGGCAAGCTTCTCAACATCGGAATAACGGATCTCCGCATCTATAAGGTTTTGGCTCAGATAATACACAACATGCTCTTGGAGCTCCTCATCCTCTTGAACCAAAACCATACCAATCATCACCATGGACGCGGCCACATAAAGTAGAAAGTCATGGCTATAGTCGGGTGGACTAATCACCAGGGCTGATGATAAGGCTCATTTAAGTGCATCGAAGGACTCCTGGGCTCGCTCATCCCAACAAAAGGTAGTGTCCTTCTTCAAAAGGCACATAAAGCCTCTAGTCAAATTAGCAAAATTGACAGCGAATCTCCATAAGAAGTTTGCCATGCCTTGTAAACATTGAATATGTCTAATGTTTTTCGGGGGAGACAACTAAAGTATTGCCTCTACCTTCAAAGGGTCGACTCTTATACTCTTTGGAGACAATGAACCCTAATAAGTGACCAGACTTCACGCAAAAGATGCACTTATGAGGATTTAACCTAACCAAGTAATGGCGGCACCTTTCGAACACTAATCTCAAATGGTAGGAATGACACACCCTCATACAAGAGTGAGCAGCAAGGTCATCCAAAATGACTTCAATAATCGATTTGAGATCATGGAAGATCAAGGTCATAGCCCCCTGAAAAGTGGCTATGGTGTTTTTAAGGCCAAAAGGCATCTTCTGACATGCAAAGGTTCCCCAAGGACAAATAAAGGCAATCTTATGTTGGTCCTAAGGTTTAATTTGTATCTGATTGTACCCAGAAAATCCATCCATAAAGGAAAATACCTCACTTCCTGCACACTCATCCAAAATTTGATCAATAAATGGTGTAGGGAAATTGTCCTTAGGATAGGCACGATTCAAATCATGGAAATTAGTACATATGCGGATCATTCCTTGCTTCTTATCAACCGGAACGGGGTTTGAAACCCACTCCATCAAGGGAGCGAGATAGATAAAACCGGCATTTAACAGTTTTTCTATCTCTGCCTTAATCGTGGGTGCTTTCCTAGGATTCACTGCACGCAAGCATTGTCGAACATGCTTAGCATTGGGATAAGTTTTAATCTCATGTTCAAAAATGTGAGGGTCAATACCTGGCATTTCATCGTAAGACCAAGCAAAGATATCATGAAATTTTTTAAACAGCTCGGTGTACTCTTTAATCTCAGCATGGGAACATTTTGCCCCAATATAGACATTCTCAATCTTGCCAGGATCATGAGAGATATTGATAGGGATGGAAGGATATATATTCGCCATGTTTCCATCATCCATCGGACCAGGAGAGCTTAATGGAACCATGGGCTACCAATTCTCTCACTAAGAATCTCCCTATAGTCTTCACACTCCAAATGGTCAAGCTCAGGGAGAAAATAAGATCTATGATGCAATTCTTCCCAAGGTGGCTCAACCTCAGACATAGCCTCAATAATAGCCTCATCAGAAGGAAAAACCCTATCAAGGCAGTCATGTGTGTGAGAAGACTGAACTGCCCATGCAAGCAGTACATACGGGTCCTCCACCTTTGTCCATGAAGAGGAAGGACTAGGCTCTGCAACAGATGGAAGATTAGCTTGATAAGCTATCATAGTTGCAGGAAATGGCACATCCGTCTTGATGGGATCATTCGAAGGACTCGGTGTAGGAAGAATCCAAGGATCTTCCATATAGGTTGTGTGAAAAGACACCGATCTCATAGATGTCAAAGCCTCACTGGAACTAGATCCTATCATAAGGATAGGTGCAGGACAACTAAATCTTCCCATAAGGGATGGATACATGCCAACACCCACACTCCCAATTGTCGGTTGAGAGTGCTCTACAATCGAGATGGAAGCTCCCAAAGATGCAGTAACCGACGGATTCTTAAATGATGTTTGATCAATCATAAATATCTTCCCATTAAATGGAAAGCATACAACTCGAAATAGAGAAGAAGCTACAGCTTGCATACTGTACATCCAATTCCTACCCAGCAACAAATTGTAGTCAAGGGGTGCATCAACCACCTCAACCTCTATCGCAACGGTCTTCCCTCCCAAACAAACTTTAAGAGAAGGAAGAATGTTGTGTGGTAAAAATGATCTTCCATCGAAAGCATTCAACGTGGTACTGGATTTAGACAACTTGGGGGAACCCAAACCCTTATAACATGCTAAAGACATCACGGAAGCAGCAGCTTCTTCGTCAATCACAGTTCGTTTGACGGTCATGTTAAGACATTCTACATGAATCAAGAGAGACACATAGTAAGGCAAGCGAGGCTGAAGTCTCGCGGTTTCAAATTTGATCACGGAGGAAGAATTATCATCGTTGACACCTAGGGCAGAAATCAAAGCCTTCCTTTGCGAAGGACAACTCTGAAGTACTTTAAGTGCAGACATTGCACAAGGAGTGTGGCCCAAATCCTCGACAACGGAATAGTTCTAGGCATCTTGGGCATTAGGATTGTGCCCCGAACTCTTAAGGACTCCCTTAGGAATGTGAGGTGCAACTTTAGGTTTATCCACAGGTTTTTCAATATGCAAAGGACTCCCAGGTGGATCAGGTTCCTTTCCAAGGTCGAGTTGTGATGAACCATAGTCCTTTGCATGAGTCACCACCTTAGTTGCACGGACCATATTGATGCAACCATGACCACTAGCCTCCAGCAGATCTTGATCACCACCAAGCTGATCATGGGTCCTCAAGTTCATGTTTTTATTATGAGGTAAAGGGTTGGTCAGCACAGTTGGGCCCTGTGCTATGAACCTTGAGGCTTCATCAATCCGAGGGCATAAGTGAGTGAGGTGGTCTTCCTTACACAACTTGCAAGGAAACTTAAACTTACGTTTAGGCTGCTTGTCCCCCCCAGCATTTCGGGTGTTCTTGTCATTAGAGTTGGAATTTTCATTCCTATTCCCACCCTTACAATTGTTTTTACCCTTCTTTTTATTCCTTCCGGGTTGCTGGTTACCCTTTTGGTCCGACAATTGCACTGAAAGCACACTCACCATTTGGATGGGTTGAGACAAAGTCGTGGCTTGTCCCGAGCCAGATTGGTTGATAGATAATTGACTGACCTGTTTCACAACTGAATCCGCAGGCTTGGCACTCGTACAACCAACAATGCCATCAGCATGTGGTCCAAGTTTAACCTTAGGGTCGAAAATAGAATGTGGAGCATTAGGAATGATCTCATATAACAAACCAGATTGAGCATAAATCAAGTCTAATTCCTGCGCCCTAAAAATGGCTTGTTCCTCGTTCTAAACTCCAAATGTAGAAACATCCTTCGCTATATAAGGAAATAACGATTCAAGGAACCACTCCAGGAGAAACTCCAGCGGTATGAAGGCTTTAATCAACCTCTTCCGTCTACGCCACTCTTGGATATGGTCCGAGATATGTGTGGCTTTATCCTGCCGAAATGTCGACAAGAGTTCTGTACCAACATCGTAATGCACTGGTAGCTGGAATTGGTTGAGAAAAGTCATAGCTAGGTCATCAAACAAAGCGAATGACCCCCTAGGTAACTCTATATACCATTTCGTGGCAGGCCCTATAAGGGTGTGTTGAAACAGCCTTAAACGGATTGAATCTTTGTGTAAGGAATTTGAAGAGCGCCATAGGTGAAATGTAGTAACATGTTCACTCGGATTTTCTCCTGGTTTTCCCTCGAATTTGGGGATGTACAAGGGAAGCTTATTAGGGATAGCCGGCCAAGCCAGATCATGAGATACAGGATCGTTCGTCAGTCTCGACAAGTCATGAAGATTTAGCATTGCGAGGAAAGGGAGCCTAGGATGAGCAGGTCAATGCCCTGCTCCCTGATAATTTTGGTTCACATAAGCCTGATTACCGTAACCACCATGGCCTTGGCCATAGTGACCTCCTCCTATTTGACCCGTGTAGGGTGGCATGGAAGCACCATAATGTGGTGTGCCTTGACTATGTGGGGCTACAAAGCCATAATTCGGAGAGTAAGTGCCATAATTCAGAGAGTAAGTGGGTTGTTGATACCCGTACCCATAAGGTGAATAACCCTGTCCATACTGCATCCCATAATAAGGTCCATAAGACATCCCATGAGATGTCCCATGAGACACTCCGTAAGTAGGAATATATGTTCTAGAAGTAATAACATGACCTCCAGAAGTAGGAATACGACCTCTTGAAACAACAGGAGGTGCTTGACTCTGAGACACAACTGTGCGAGTAGCAGCAGTATGGACATGACTCGTAGCAACTTTTCGGCCCGAAGGACCACCTGAATGAGGGGGAGGAATAGCATTCGAAGAACAACGAATAGAGGACGAAGGGACGTGTGAAATTATGTATGTGGTGTTCCCTATAGTCACTCGTCTTGGATCTAGTATCCTAATAGGATCACTAACACCAGGTCTAGGAGGAATATGTGATGCAGCTTCCACCGCCAGGATGGAAGGTGCAATGTGACTCGTGCTCCCAAACCTCTCCACATGGTAAGGAATAGGAGTGCCCCCAGGTGTAGTGTTAAGCTCAAACTCCGATTCAACATGAAATTTCAAATCATGTGTGGGGATACCAGACATACCATAACTACCATAACTAGTGCTTGCAGGTTCATGATGACTCTCGTCGCTCGGCATCCAATACCGGTGACCCGTGAATGAGGGATCATATCTAGAGTGAGTAGGTCTATCATGTGAAGGATCAAACCCAGAATGTGCAGGAAAATCAAGTGAAGGATCAAATGTAGGATTAAACTCTTCATTCTCCACGTCGTGAAGTGGAGAAGGAAACTCAGGAGTGTAATCTCCATGATCTCCCATCGTGTGTGAATCAATGTGCAAAGTAGCCCGCCTGGACCGTCTGTTTCTCTCTCCCAAAGGAGGAGGAGATGTAGAAGGTGGAAGTCTTTCTAAACGACGAGAACGGTGAGGAGTCGCACCCGAATCCACAATGACTCAAAAAATGTAAAAGACTCTCTAATTACGCAAACCCTAGGAAAGCTAACATGCACGGAGCACACACTAATAAAATATAAAGCCAAACACAAGCAATCAAGGGTAGGATAAGTGAGCTCCCGAATGAAACAGGTATGTCTCGCCTAGGAGATGCTTGAGACTCCCATACACAACAAGCAGAGGTTCGTAACCAATTATTATGGCCCTCAGCCTCAACGCGTAAAGCGACTATGCTGTCCAACCCCAACCTTGCCGAGACACCTGCAGAATAACCCCTACAAAGTACCCCCTCAATATCCTAGGTAAGGAAACTAAGGTCACCTCAATATAATCAATGCTCAGGAGAACAGTCGCAGGCGGGATTGACCGTATGAGCAGGG
Organism: Pseudotsuga menziesii; assembly: GCA_001517045.1. Taxonomy (NCBI): domain Eukaryota; kingdom Viridiplantae; phylum Streptophyta; class Pinopsida; order Pinales; family Pinaceae; genus Pseudotsuga; species Pseudotsuga menziesii. The sequence continues at coordinate 5,657 of LPNX010889482.1, read as the reverse complement.
TATCAAAGCCCGAAACTCTCGAAAGAGCCCCCAGATATGAATACAATCCTGGAAATATCTCCGATGCTAATCAGTTATGACTAGGGGTCATCCCAATCAATAACTGCTCACACTGCCTCGTGCTTAACTCCATTTTGAGAGGAGGATCCTTAGAAACACTAATTATACCAAGGAATTTCACACTCTCAACTGGACAAACACATACATGTTGTTGTTTAGTGGTCTTGGAGAATTTACTCACAATGAACTATTCCAAGACCCTAAAACCTAATCTTGTTGGTGTACCCTATCAACGAAAATAGTGTAATCCATTTTAATTAAGCGTTGATTTTATTTGGCTTTATTACTCAAAAGAGGTAGATGGCCATGCAACCAGTGGTGTTATGACGCAACATGAAGCAAAATGCACACCTAACAATCAATGCAAATGCATTGTGTCCAATGAAAAACATGGTATGCTACTACGTGAAATGCAAAAAAAATCTTCAAATGATAAGTGCAATCGTTCCTACATGAAATCCTGACTAATACTTCAAGGCAAAACCTAGTGCAAGTACCATGCGAAATGCAAAGTGCAATGCATAATGATGCAAGGAAGCAAATATTTTTGGATTTTTTGAAATAAAAATGAGATACTAAAGCAAAAGAATGATTCTACTACCCCCAGAATCAGCAAGCACAATCAAACAACACTCACACAAGGTACTAAGGTAAAAGAAATCTAATGCACGAATCCCAAAACAAAAAATCGAAAATGCAATGACAAGAACATTCTTAAAAAAGAAATTTACCCTAAAAAAAAAGTGTCTCTGGTCAAAAACAGAGGTGTATACAGACTCTAGCAGTGTCAAAGGAGACTCAACAATCATCAAAATTCACCCAGCAACAATCAATCTTCCTCTAGAAGGAAAAACTAAGGGCATACGCGACTGCTCGCAGTAAACCCACATACGTACACGGATATATCAGTAAAAACCACGTATATATGCGACTGTGAGTTAAAAACTCGCAAACAGGAAGAAAAGGGCATAAAAATAAAGGCAAATAGATAAGCTGAGACAAACTTCACACCAATCAGACACTACCAGGAAAACATGCCCCTAGACCCGACACAAAAACAAGGAAATAAGAGCAATTCAAAATCATTGAATGCCGATAGAAACCCCCAAATGACAACTACTAGGAACTCCCTAGCGGAGTCGCCAATTCTGTTATGGAGAGAAATTCCTATGGCTTGGGATACCACATCAAACAACTTGACTCCAGAAATCAATCCTTTCCAATATGTAAGAGAAATTAAATATCTAACACTAAAGGATGTCGATTCGTACCTTATTCCGGACGGTTGATGTAGATCCCCGGTG
>LPNX010889473.1:31987-66028 GCA_001517045.1 Pseudotsuga menziesii | reverse complement strand
TGGTTTTATGGCCTTTTAGAGGCATTTTAGGCCTTTTGGAGGATTTTTAGTGAGATTTTCAGGGAAATATGGTAGGCAAATGGACAAATGAGCCATGTAGTGGGGTAGATGAGGTAGTTAACCATTTTTGGGTGTTAACAGTTTGGAACCAAACCAAGAATGACTAGTTGACCACATTTTCCTAGTAAATTTGCATTGTTTCTCCTTAACCCCAAACAAGGTTGCAGAGGTATAAAATTAGCAAAAAAGTGCCCATAAACCAATTTGGATGTTTTAATACTCACCATACCATTTATTTTCAAATTTGGGACCATTTGGTGAAACTTGGAACCTTCTAGAGTCATGACTAGTTAAGCTCGAATTTTGCCCAATTTGTAATTTTCTCCAAAACTCCAAGAGGAGAAATTACATTACACAAACATGTACAACCATGTCCCATCCATAATAGAGACAACTCAAAAAAAAAGGATTCAATCAGTCACGCTCTGTCAGGAGAAGATAACCACATTCATGTTCATGCCAAAAGGCGTACAAAATAAAGCTTACTCTAGGTATGTAGTATCCAAATAGGAAGCAACCCGTAAACAGACTACATCCAACATGTTTTAGTTCAAGATAAGGTCATGTCCCAGAAGAAGGAACAAACAAACATAGTTATGGGCCAAGAAGATCCAAACTAATGATGTGATCCTCTAGTCCTTAATAATGTACCTAAGGGTTATAGGTTCAAGTAACTAAATACAAAGGAATTTTATAATATAATTACAAGATAAATAAAACAATAATTTTGCAAGGGTAACTTATATTTGCATTATGAAAAGAATACTTACATAAGTAAAAGTTATTTCCAACATCTATATACTTATGCTTTAATTGATCTACTTATTCTCATTTATATAATATATAATATTTCTCTCTCTCTCTCTCTCTCTCTCTCTCTCTCTCTCTCTCTCTCTCTCTCTCTCTCTCTCTATATATATATATATATATATATATATATATTATTGGAGGAGTTAATACAAATATGACATAAATACATTCAATTTGCATCTGCCAGAAGACTAGAATGTAATAAGTTGCGTTAAGAGGTTAAATTAATTTTTTTATTATCAAATGCGAGAAAAAAAACATATAAATAAAGCATTTAAAACCATGGAAAAGAGGTTACTTACAAGCAGAAAGGGACAAAGTCGATATATTGTTGTTAAGAATTTTATGATGTTAGATATTGCAAATGTATGGGATAGAGAAATATGGTGGTAAATGCAAAAAATAGTAAAGTAACAAGATTTCAAAGACAATTGTGAAATGATAATATAATTTGTAAATTCCATATCTATTTGCAGAAATGAAAAGAGGTTTTGAATTTTTGTAAATATGTACTACAAATGTTTTATGAAGTTGGAAAGTGGAGATTTATATAGTAGGTGTTGTGTAGTTTAGTTTTAGATGCAAGAGACGAGGTGCCACTACACTTTGTGGGGAAGATATGGAGGATGAACATGGCTGTAATTTCCAGATCTGATTGGGAAAAGAAAAATAAAGAGCTTTGTATGGATAATTATGGTGGTTTAAAGGTGGTACAAGTTCCTATATTTTCAAATGGGCATATGGGGTGCAATGAGACTTAATTGGAGGTTGTTCTAATGTGGAGATGAACAGAAACAAGGCTATAGATTCATCAGAGGAAATTTCAACTCAAAATGGGCCTCCTAAAGAAAATTAATAAAATAATAGTTAAAATAATAAAATAATATTTATTAATTTTGGAGGAAGAAAAGAAAAAACTACTTTTTTGTTCGTATTTTCGATATCTCCCTGTGTTTTTACTCAAATTTCGATCGGGAGAGCTCATTGGATGCAGAATCAAATTCCACATCCAATGAGTACCTACTCAGCATATTGTTGATGGGCCCCACTACCCTAAAAACAAGAAATACCTGAAAAAATGTGATGATGATGTCATCGTCACTTTTTTTTTCTAGGTATTTCTTGTTTTTGGGGTAGCGGGGCCCACCAAAATTATGCTGAGTGGGTACTCATTGGATGCAAAATTTAATTCCGCATCCAACAAGCTCTCTTGATCGAAATTTGAGTAAAAACACAGGGAGATATGTCGAAAATACGAACAAAAAAAGTAGTTTTTTTTATGATACCTATCCCCAAATTTATATTAAGAAATTATTTAAGAGGTGTTCCTTTTTTAATTATAAAGCATTTTGATTGGATAATACATGATGACATGAAATTTGTATTATTTTTGGAAGGCCCATTTTAAACTGAAATTTCCTTTAATGAAAATAATTAATTACTTTCTATTTGTTGTCATATAATTTAGAAATATGTAATGAGAATATAAAAATGTTGATAAAATCCCAAAACCACTCAATTACAGGTCAAACAAGGACTTCAATATTTTCTCTCTCATAAGTTTAAAAACAATTTTCATCTCTTTCAAATTTAACACTTTGCTTGTCACTATGTTAAAGTTGGTCCTTGAGATGGATTATCATTTCCAATATACATAACATAACAATAGAAAAAGTACAGTGAAACTAATACATAGTAATTAAATAATAAATTATAAATATATCTTGTTTGAATCTGACTTATACTCAGACATTTAGAGTCAGCTCTTGTCACTGAAAGGACAAGCCGTCATAAGGGTTGCTTTGAGAGAGAGAAGGTTAAAGTGCTATGGGTTTAGGTTACATACACATAACAAAAAACACAGTCAGCAAGTGGCAATATCTCATTAGGGTAGCAGCAACGATAGTCAGTCCAAATCAGAAATAGGCATCTTAAAAATCACAGCTCCTTATTGTGACTTCACTAGGCTAGGTAGTGAATGTGTATTCCCTAAATGGTTGGGAAGTGGATGGGAAGTGGAATGAACTAGCTCAACAAGTACACTAGTCAAGTTCAAACAATCCAACAAGGCCACATTTCAAGACTGGAAAACAACAAAAGCTAAAGGAGGTCACGTCCTTATCCCACGACCAATAGAAAAAGGCACAACACCCACAGATCAGTCCTTGGAAGGATAACATAGGTCAAGTCCCAACCCTAGAGGGGATACACAATCACTGTCCAATCACTAAAAGGCCACAAACCATATTTAGCAGCCCCATAAAAAGGCACGTATAAGTATAATACAAACATGAGTCAAAATTAGCCTTAGAAGTAGCCCAGGCAAAAGGTAATGATGAAAAGACAAAAAGTGGCTGAATAAGAAAGTAGTGTAGAAAATATGTATATGATAATGTATAAGATGGTTAAATAAGAAGTGCCCCAGGTAATTTATACCCTAAGTGGGGAAGGGAGGTGACTTTTCAAGTCACCTCTTTAATTTAATTACATTAATTACTAAAATCATCCTAGATTAACCTAAGTTGGTATTTTAAATTTAGCATTTATAACATTTCCTTCTCCTTTTAAAATGCTTTGTCCTCAAAGCAGGGTAATGACGGATAATTCTAAACGAATTTCTTTGCTTGGTGGAAGCTCCATGGGTAGCTCTTGAAACACCTTGTGATGTTTTTGAATCACCTCTTGTATCTCTGGTTGTTTGTCCATATCTCCTCCACATGTTAGAAGTTCCATTTCTTGACATTGAAGTATGTACACTGGTGCGCCTTTCCAAAGTAGCTTTTCCGTCTGATGCGTTGTAACTAATTGTGTCGGAGGTGTTTGGAGCCCGTATAATTTGTGTGTCTTCCCAAATGACTGGAATTCAATAAAATATTCTTGGTGATTTGTGGAGTATGTACACAAGGTTTGTAACCATTGCATTCCTAATACTATGCCGATTCCTCCCAGCTGTACCACAAAGAAATGTGATTCTAAGTTATACTCTTGCACTTGTAACTTGAACTTGTGACATTTTCCCACATTATCAATCTTATTGCCATATGCTACCATAACCTTCATGTTAGGAACTGGAAAAATAAATAGGTTAAATACTTTAGCAAGGTTGGAATTAATGAAGTTATGAGCGTTGCCAGTGTCGATGAGAACTGTGACGTTATTCTTTTTTATATGTCTTTTAGTCTTCAATGTTTGGGGTTGGGAGATTCCGATAATAGAGGCTAAAAATATTTTTGGGGTGTTGTACTCGATTTCTATTTGGTATTCTTGTTGACTACTCACATCATTTTCAATTGGTTCCTTGACTTCAAATCCTGCTTCTTCTGCTTCACATACATACAACTTCTTTTGCAAGCATTTGTGCTTAGGATCCCATTTGTCTCCATAGAACTTAAATTTCCCTTCCTTTATTCTCTCGGCCTCCAAACTAGGCTTCGTTCCTTCCCTAAGTTGTGGAGGTGTATATCTTGGATTTCCTTTGTATGCTGATTGGAGGGGCCTCCTTTTGGAGTCATCTTTGTCAAAATTTGTATGGACGGATTTCTTGAATTTTATTTCAATAATCCTGGCTTTATGTCGTGCTTCCTCCATGGTAGAGATGTTATGTAACTCTAGTTCATTATATATGTGTTGTTTTATACCGTGTATGTAGGTCTATAGTCGTTGGTCATTGGTTAACTCTGGAACTCGATTTGACAACACTTCCCACTCACAGGTGTACTCATCGACATTGTTTTTTTATTGTAACCTTCTGATTTTGGCAAAGAAGTATTTTTCTTCAACGCTCTAATGATATTTTGAGGAGGTCATTTGTGAATCTTACCCAGTTGTAAGAACATATTCTTGTAGTATTCTTCCACTATAAGTACCAGTTTTAAGCGGTTCCTTCTAGTTGCATGGAGGCATACTTAATTTTCTCGTCGTCGTAATGGATGTTGTGGATGTCTACGTATTCCTTGGATTTGTTATCCATGTTATGCACTATTGTTCATCCCTGTCGTATTTGGGTAACTCAACTTTCTCCTGTATATGGTGTCCTTGTGTGGATGAGAATGTGGACGACATGTTGAATAGAGGTCCATGATGATCTGGTTGCTCAGGTGTTCTAGGTGACTTCGGCTACATATCATTTGATATTTGCAATCTTTGCAGGATGGCGTTTAAAACTTCCTGATTTTTCTTTTGGTCTTCCTGCAGAGTAAGGACAGTATTCTCTATTCGTGACATTATTTGTGTCCAGTTTGACGTCAAAGCATTATTGGTTTGTCCGATCCTTGCTTGGAGGTCGTCGTAGTTCAGCTTGTTAATCTTCTCATTGAGTTTCTCGAGCTGGGTGTTGAAGTCACCCATTGAGTTGGTGATGGCTGGAATCTTCTCGGTGTTGAATGTGGATTTATTTTCATTTGATGTATGATGCTAGCGTGCCACAATTTTTTTTATTATACTGTTGTGTAATGGAATAAAATGGGATAAATTTGATAACAATAATAATAAAAATGAGTAAGAATAATAATGAGTTATTATTATATTATAATGATTTGTTTTGACGTGAATTTTGTAGGTTTTATGAGTTTATGGAAGGCGGGAGGATCAAGTGGCAGGAACGGTAGAGGAAGGGCATAGTGGCATGCGGTTGAAACAACGGTCTGTGTGTGCTAATTGGGGAGAGCCATGCGGGTTGGAGGTAGTGTGGGAAAGATTGTTGCGTGGAGGAGCCACAATGGGGGAAACCGATGGTGTTGAGGAAGGGGGAATCGTTGGTCAGCATGAGGATGTAGTGTGAAGGATAAGGGATGGCGTGTGGAGGAGAAGGGCGCAGTGAGGGGAGGTGAGGTAAGGTAAGGTAAGGGAGAGTGCGGGAGATGAGCACGTTGAATGGTAGAGGGGAAATGGTGATGGGTAGGAATAGGCATGGAATGCTCATGATTCTATAGTTTTGTGGAGGTGTGTTGAGAGAGCTTGGTGGGGATGCATAGGAAGGAGCGTGTAAGGGAAAAGGATGGATTACTGTGAGCGTAGAGCAGGAAAGAAGGTGTGGAATGGGATAGGAGATGGGTGGATAGTTTATGAGGTAAGGAGGATGGTTGCATGTGAGTGAGATGGAACACAAACAGACCGAATACAGTGGGATTTGGAGGAGAGCAGTGTGTGAGGTGACGTGCAGTGCAACGGGAGCAGTGTGGGAGGTGATGTGGGGCAACGGCATGGAGCAGGGAGTGTGGAAGTGATGTAGCGCAACGGGAGTAAAGAAGGAATGTTGGGGAATGTGTGGGGTTGGAAATTTTAGAGTAGTGGGGGGAATGAAGTGATGTGAAGGGCGATTGGAAGGGCTTGAGCTTGGCATGGAAGGTGGTGGGTTGGTACTGAGATATGAGAGGCTCTAATACCAAGGAAAAGACAAAAGGTGGGTGAAGAAGAATGTAGTGTAGAAAATATGTATATGATAATGTATACAATGATTACATAAGAATTGCCCCAGGTAATTTATACCCTAAGTGGGGAAGGGAGGTGACCTTTCAAGTGACCTCTTTAATTTAATTACATTAATTACTAAAATCATCCAAGATTAACCTAAGTTGGTGTTGTAAATTTAGCATTTATAACAAATGAGGTCACGACCTACTAAAAAAATTAACAGGAAATTCATGACCCACTCCAAAACCAACAATAAACCTAGATGCCAAGTCAAAGAAGAAATAACCCTAGTCCTTAAGCAACAAAAATCTCATTAAGCAGAACAATAGAAAAAACCTCTAAAGTAGATAAAGAAGCAGATATGATTTTCTCTATCGTCCGGATGCCACATAAAAATGGAGAAGTGAAATCTAAATTTATAATATTAAAAATCCTTATAGAAAGGTCCCTTAGGTAACCCCTAATTTTTAGGATAGTTACCAATAAAATATAATAAAGATTAGGTTGACTTAGAGTTGGGTACTAAAGGTCATATGGTCAGACCTAACACTACACGTGGTTGGTCTGTTATTGAATTTTTGTTGAGTGTTGAATGTCGTGTTTCGATCTAATATTATTTTTTATATAGACATGTACAATCATTGCCCAACAAGAATAGAGACAGCCCAAGCAAAAAGGGTTTCAAATAGTCATGCCATGTCAAGAGAATATAACCTCGGTCATGTTCAGGACAAAATGCATACAAAACAATGCATAGTCTAGGTATGTAGTATCCAAATAGGAATCAACCCCTAACATACTACATCTAGCATGTTTTAGTTCTAGATAAGGTCATCACCCAGTAGAAGGAAGAAAGCATCATAGTTATGGGACAAGAAAGGACTTTAATATGTTCTCTCTCTTAAGGTATTTAAATATATTTTAATCATCATTGTATTAGGATAAGATCCCATGTTTCTGATGCAGGAGCATCAAGGCATGCTAGCAATGTGATGAATTGGTCACATGCTGTGGCATATTTTGTAATGTTTTTTGTGTTGAGTCATAGTCTGATTAGTGGAATAAGGAATCATTGTGGATCGCGACTCCCTGCGTGGAGATCAAGCCACCGTTAGGTTGTTTCAGACAAGGATGTTTTCATCATGCGTCGTAGTGTTTGTTTTCAGTCGCAGGACCACTCAATAGAGGCGGTCATATTTTTAGCATAAATAGACAGTTTAGAGATGTAGAGGGGGGTCTGCTCTTCAACATTTAGAATTCCAAATTTCCAGAGAGAGGACATACCTATGTCTGATTCCTACATGTAAATATTTTGAAGAGTCGGAAGAAGAGAGATCCAAGTTGTGTGCATTTTTCTTTGTTTCTTAAGAGAAGGATTAACCATGTGTTTTTTGGGTTGTTAGCCTTTATACATGTACTATGTTGAGCTGCATATCTTTGCAGAGCTGACTTCGGCATTTTCCTGAACATTTGTGTATTTTTGAGAAGTTACTGTATTCACGCATCAATTTCTTGCTTGAATAGTCGTAATAGAGTGTAGATGCATGCATAAGAGTGTTAAGCTAAAGAATTGGGAAGATTGGAGGCTAGATTGATCAATTTCATGATCAATTCGTGCAACCCACAGGTTTTTCTGCCTTACCAAGTTTTTGTAGAGAATGAATGGTGGAGATTGAGTCCACAGATCAAGATCTGACGGTCCAGAAGAATCCTGCGACGAAAGTTGCGAGGAAGTTAACAGATCCGCAAAGATTTGAGAGGTCCACATCAAGAAGAATATTGACAGTTGGAGTGAAGTTTGAAAAGATCTGACGGCTAGGAGAATTGCAGGGGAAGAATTTCGGGAAGGAATTTTTGGGAGAAAAACTTTGGGAATTTGGCATCCCGCATCCCAAAACTTGATTTTGGGAAGTTCATTTCGAAATGAAAGTTGTAGAGTGTAACATTGGGTGTTTGAGATCTTTCATCCCGCAACCCGACTGCGGGAACTCTGTTGCATAAACAGAATTGCGAGAAGGCGATTGCGGAGGCAAAATTGCGGGGAGGTGATTTTGGAGTAGAATTTGGTTGTTAAGCTCAATTTGGTAGTCCTACTAAGTTTAGGAGCCTGAAGATTTTGGAAATGCTAGTTGGGGTTGGCTGTGGTCTACCCACCTACACTAATTTTGGTATCATAGCGGGAAGAGATTTCCTGTTGAGGAATTCCATAGTTGGGATTGTGGGTATAATTTATGAAGGAACAAGGAGAATCTTGTGAAAGAGAGAAGCGTAGCTGTAGAATCTTGTAGAGAGAAAAGAAGAGTGCTCAAGAGGTTCTGGATAGAGGACAAGCATTACAGAAAGACCAAGGGCCGAGAAGAGCCTTGGTGAGGTAAGTTGTAACAGTGTGAAAGAGAAATGTTATTGCAAAGGCTTGGTGTGAGAAGATGATTGCACTCATTGGAAGAGTGAGAGGTCATGACAAAGATTGACCAAGAGGGAATGCAAAAGTTCTAGAGGAAATGAGGGAATTAAGGGCACGTCTGGAAGCCATGGAAACAGACAGACAAAGAGACCCAGAATTAGGGGATGTAAGTGAACCCAAGGATGAAGAGCAAAGAGAATAAGTTTCACCTATGTAGGAAACACTGAAGTTAAGATATTTCAAATCTATTTTTGGGAGTGACTTCAAGGCCGAGACAGGAGTTTCCTACTCATGATGGAAGTCTCGTCGCAGAGCATCTCATTGACTGGATCAGTGAGCTAGTAAAGTACTTTGAGTACGATGAGGTATAATAAGACAAGAGAGTCAAATTGGTGGTGACAAGGTTGAAAGGGAATGCATCCTTGTGGTGGGATAGTTGCAAACAGAAAGAAGGAGAAAGAATAAGCCATTGATAAAAATATGGAATAGAATGGTGGCAAAGATGAGGGCTAAGTTCTTACCCAAGGATTACCAGTTAATTTTGTATAGACAAGTACAGAACCTTAGGAAAATATTGTTAACAATGAGGGAATACACTGAGGAGTTTTACAAAGTAAACCTAAGGGTTGGATATGTGGAAGAGTCATCAGAGATGGCTGCTAGATATGTGAATGGTAGAAGGATGGATATCCAAGAGGAGATTAGCATGATATCACCTAGAACGATGGAGGAGGCGTATCAGTGTGCCTTGAGGGAAAAGGAAAAGATGGCGAGGAAGCAGAGCTTCAATAGAGGTCGCGGTTCAGCTAGAGGAAGAGGGAAAGCAACTGGAAGAGGAATATTTGTACCATAGAGAGGAGAGTCCAGTAAGAGAAACATGGTAGAGAAGGTGATTCTAGCAGAAGAGGACCTTACCAAGGAGGTAGAGGTAGAGAACGAGGAAGAGAAACTGTCGTTAGATGATATAAATGCAACCAGTTGGGGCATAAGTCATTTGAATGTCCAGGAAAAGAAGACGTAGGACAGAGAGGAGCCTATGTAGCTCAGAATGAGCAGCAACAAGAACAGTCGACGGTAGAGGAAGTTTTCTAGAGACAGGAGAGTCATTGATGATGAATAAAGTCTTGCTGAAACTTGAGAAGGAGCAAGCAGAGCTTGCTCAAAGGAAATATTTATTCAGGACTATGTGTAAATTTCAAGGGAAGTGATGTAAGATGGTGATTAATAGTGGGAGTACTGACAATCTTGTTTCCACAGAGATGGTGGAAAAGTTGAGTTTGAAGAAGACCAAGCATCATGTTCCATACACAGTATCTTGGTTACATAAAGGACATCAAATCCTGGTAAGTGAGAAGTGTGTAGTTGATTTCCAAATAGGTCCATATAACGACAAGATTTTGTGTGATGTGATGCCCATGGATGTTTTCCATATACTATTAGGAAGACCATGGCAATTTGATAAGAGAGTGACTCATGATGGTAGGAGTAACTGTCATAGTTTCGAACATAATGGGATAACACATGTACTTCACCCTTTACAAGAAGGTAGTACAGTAGGACAGTCAGCACCTAAAGTTCTGATGTTGTCAGGAAAGGAATATTTATAGCAAGTTGAGAAGGAAGAGCTGAACTATGCTATGGTATGTAAGACAAGAGTGGTGATGATGAAGACTAGGGTGGCAGATCTACCTGAATAGATTCAAGAGATGTTGAGTGAGTTTAGTGACATTGTGGTGGATGATTTACCCAATGAATTAACCCCAAGAAGGGATATAAGTCATCATATTGATTTTATTCCAAGATCCAGTTTACCAAACAAGGCAGCATATAGGTTGACACCTCAAGAGAATGAAGAATTGAGGAAGCGGGTCCAAGGATTGTTGGACAAGGGATTGGTCCAGAAGAGTCAGAGTCCATGTGTACTACCAGCAGTACTAACACCAAAGAATGATGGTGAGTGGAGGATGTGTACTGACTCTAGAGAAATTAACAAGATTACTATCAGATATAGGTTTCCATTACCAAGGATGGATGACATGATGGATTGCCTAAGTGGGGCAACCTGCTTTTCAAAACTAGATTTGAAGAGTGGATATCATCATATTAGGATCAGAGAAGGAGATGAGTGGCAGACAACCTTTGTAACAAATGATGGGTTGTATGCATGGTTGGTCATGCCATTTGGATTGTCCAATGCACCAAGCACTTTTATGAGATTGATGAATGAAGTCTTGAGAGATTTCATAGGTAAGTTTGTGATAGTTTACCTTGATGACATTTGGGTTTTCAGCCAAACATAAGAAGAGCATCTGAAGCATCGGAGATATGTTTTAGAGAGGCTGCAACAAGAAAAGTTGCTGATAAATGTGAAGAAGTGCACATTCATGAAGATAGAGATAGTATATTTGGGTTTTGTTATCTCCAGAGAAGGGTTGAAGATGGATCCAGAAAAGGTGCAAGCAATCATTGATTGGCCTTCACCTAGGAACATATTTGAGGTAAGAATCTTTCATGGATTGGCAAGTTTCTATAGGAAATTTATAAAGAACTTCAGTGGTATTTGTGCATCTATCATTGAGACAATTAATAAGGATAGACATCCATTTCAATGGACAATAGAGGATGAAAAGAGTTGTCAGTTCTTGAAGAAGAAGATCATTGAACAACTAGTATTGAATTTGCCATACTTCAACCACCCTTTCCAAGTGAAGTGTGATGCTAGTGGAGTAGCAATCGGGGCTATACTCAGTGAGGAGAACAGGCCTATAGCGTATTTCAATGAGAAGCTGAATGATGCAAAGCAGAAGTATTCATCTTATGACAAGGAGTTTTATGCTATTTTTCAAGCAATGAAGCATTGGAGGCACTACTTGATGCCCAGAGAATTTGTGTTGTATTCGGATAACCATGCATTGCAGTATATTATGCAGCAACCTAAGTTGAACCTGAAACATGTCAAGTGGGTTGAATTCTTACAGAGCTTTACCTTTGTGTTGAAACACATAAGCGGACAGTCAAATAGGGTAGTGGATGCCTTGAGTAGGAGACTGTTTATTATGCAAGAGAATCATATCCAAGTCTTGGGATTTGAGCATTTGAGAGATTTGTATGAAGCTGACATTGATTTCCAGGAGGCTTACAAGGCTTGTAAGAATCTAGTGGAGGTGGATAGAGATCCATGGATGGAGTATACCCTACAAGATGGTTTACTCTTTAAAAATAGTAAATTGTGTGTACCAAGGTGTTCTATGAGAGATAACTTGATACAGGAGAAACATAATGGAGGTATGGCAGGTCACTTTGGAAGTGATAAAACCTTCAGACAGTTGGGTCATTTTTATTTTTGGCCAAGGATGAGGTCTAAAGTTGAGAGGTTTGTAAGTAGATGTAGAGTATGCCAGCATGCTAAAGGGAGGAGCCAAAACACAGGATTGTATACACCACTGCCTATTCCAACTAAACCTTGGGATTCTGTGAGTATGGATTTCATTCTGGATTTACCAAGAAATCAGAGGGGACATGATTATATCTTTGTTGTTGTGGATAGATTCACTAAGATGGCACATTTCATTCCATGTTACAAGACTAGTGATGCTACACACATTGCTAACGTGTTCTTTGATGAAGTGGTGAAACTACATGGTTTACCTAGAAGCATTGTATCATACAGAGATGTGAAGTTCACAGGTCATTTTTGGAGAACCTTGTGGAATAAGTTGGGTACCAGGCTGAATTTTAGTTCATCATATCACTCACAGTCTGATGGAAAAACCAAAGTAGTCAATAGGAATCTAAGAAACATGTTGAGAAGTTTGATTGGAGATATCCCTAAGCAGTGGGACAGAGTATTATATCAAGTTGAGTTTTCCTATAATGATTCACCAAATAGGAGTACAAGGATGAGTCCATTTCAAATTATGTATGGAATGCATCCAAGAGGGGTGTGTGAACTTTGTGACTTAGGTCAATTGGAGAAACAAAGTGTTGATGGAGAAGATTTTTCTACAAGGATTACTGAGATCCAGGAGTAAAAGAAAGTGAGGTTACAACAGAGTAAAACCAGTTAAAAGGCCAGAGCAGATTCCAAAAGAAGAGAGAAGAACTATGAATTAGGATATTTGGTCTTCGCATATCTAAAGAGAGATATATTTCCAAAAGGAGAGTATAACAAGTTGAAGATGAAGAAGATTGGAACTTACAGAATACTTACAAAATTTTCAGCAAATGCTTATGAGTTAGAGATGCCTACTGGAGTGGGTATTTCACCAATCTTTAATGTAGCAGATATATATCCTTATGTATCAGGTGGCACTGGAACCTTTACAGAAGGTGAATATCCTACCGAAGACTTACAATGGGTGAGGCAAATGCTTGTGGCACAACCATTGGAAGTTGAGTCCATTCTGGACACTAAAGTGGCAAAGAGTACAAGGAAGAAGCACTATCTGGAGTATTTGGTCAAATGGAAGAGGCGACCAAAAGAGGATTCTACTTGGATGAGCGCTGCAAAGTTGGAAGCCAAGGGTTTCACTGTAGTTGATCTAATGAACAGGGGTTCATAATTTTTGTACCTTGCGAGTCTAACGCAGGAGCATCGTGGCATGCCAACAATGTGATGAATTGGTCACATGCTGTGGCATATTTTTTAACCATTTTGTGGTGAGTCATATTTTGATTAGTGACGTAAGGAATCATTTTGGATTGCAACTCCCTGCATGGACATCAAGTCGTCGATATTTTGTTTCAGACAAGGATGTTTTCATCATGCGTCATAGTGTTTTTTTTCAGTTGTAGGACCACTCAATAGAGGTAGTCATATTTTTAGCATAAATAGACAGTTTATAAATGTAGAGGGGGTTCTACTCTTCAGCATTTAGAATTCTGAATTTGCAAAGAGAGGATAGACATGTGTCTGATTCCTACTTGTAAATATTTTGAAGAGCCAGAAGAAGAGAGATCCAAGCTGTGCGCATTTTCCTTTGTTGCTTAATAGAAGGATTAACCATGTGTTTGTTGGGTTGTTAGCCTTTATGCATGTACTGTGTTGAGCTGTATATCTTTGCAGAGCCGAATTCAGAGTTTTCCTTAACATTTGTGTATTTTTGAGAAGTTATTGTATTCACGCATCAATTTCTTACTTGAATAGTTGTAATAGAGTGTAGATGCATGCATAAGAGTGTTAGGCTAAAGAATTGGGAAGATTGCAGGCTTGATTGATCAATTTCATGATCAATCGACGCAACCTGCAGGTTGTTATGCCTTAACAAGTTTTTGTAGAGAAGGAATGGTGGAGATTGAGTCCACAGATCAAGATCTGATGGTCCAAAATAATCCTGTGACGAAAGTTGCGAGGAAGTTAACAGATCCGTATAGATCTGAGGGGTCCACGTCAAGAAGAAGATTGACGGTCGGAGTGAAGGTTGAAAATATCTAACGGCTAGGAGAATTGCGGGGGAAGAATTTCGGGAAGGAAGTTTCAAGATAACAACTTTGGGAAGTTGGAATCCCACATCCCGAAACCCAATTTCAGGAAGGCCGTTTTGGAATGAAATTTGTAAAGTGTAACGTTGGGTGTTTGAGATCCCGTATCCGGCAACCCGACTGCGGGAACTCTGTTGTGGAAATAGAGTTGTGGGAAGGCAATTATGGAGGAAAAAATGTGGGGAGGTGATTTTTTAGCAGAATTTGGATGTTAAGATAAATTTGGTAGTCCCACTAAGTTTAGGAGCCTCAATATCCTGGGAGTGCTAGTTGGGGTTGGCTACTGTCTACCCACCTGCACTAGTCTAGGTATGTAGTATCCAAATAAGAATAAACCCCTAACAGACTACGTCTAGCATGTTTTAGTTCTAGATAAGGTCATCTCCCAATAGAAGGAATAAAGCATCATAGTTATGGGCCAAGAAAGGACTTAAATATGTTCTCTCTCTTAAGGTATTTAAATATATTTTTATCATCACCATATAAGGAGAAGATCCAAACTGATGACGTGATCCTCTGGTCCTTGATAATGCACCTAAGGATTAGGTGTAGGTAACTAAATACAAAGGAATTTCATAATATAATTACAAGATAAATAAATACAATAATTTTTCAAGAGTAACTTATATGTGCATTATGAAAACAATACTTACATAATTAAAAGCTATTTCCAACATGTATATAGTTATGTTTTAATTGATCTACTTGTACTCATGTATATAATATATGATATTTTACTCTCTCTCTCTCTCTCTCTCTCTATATATATATATATATATATATATTATTGGAGGACTTACATACAACTATGTCATAAATACATTCAATTTGTATCAGCCAGAATATTAGAATGTAATAAGTCACACAAAGAGGTTAAATTCATATTTTTATTATCAAATGCGATAAAAAAAACAATATAATGAAAGCGTTTAAAACCATGGCAAAGAGGTTATTTACAAGCAGAGAGCGACAAAGTCGATATGCTGTTGTTAGGAATTTTATGATGTTAGATATTGTAGACGTACGGGATAGAGAAATATGGTGGTAAATGCAAAAAAAGTAAAGTACCTAGATTTCAAAGACAACTGTGAAATGAGAATATAATTTGTAACTTCCATATCTATTTGCAGAAATGAAAAGAGGTTTTGAATTTGTATAAATATATACCACGGATGTTTTATGAAGTTGGAAAGTGGAGATTTATATAGTAGGATTTTTGTAGTCTAGTTTTAGATGCAAGAGATGAGGCGCCACTACACTTTGCGAGGCAGATATGGAGGATGAACATGGTTGTAATTTCTATATCTAATTGGAAAAAGAAAAATAAAGATCTTTGTATGGATAATTATGGTGGTTTAAAGTTGGTACAAGTTCCTATATTTTCAAATGGGAATATGAGCTGCAATAAGACTTATTTGGAGGTTGCTCTAATGTGGAGATGAACAAAAACAAGGCTTTAGATTACAAGAAGTAATTACTTTCTATTTGTTGTCATGATATAATACATAAATATGTAATGAGAATATAAAAATGTTGCTAAATTCCCAAAACCACTCAATTATAGGTGAGACAAGGACTTTAATATTTTCTCTCTCATTAATTTAAAAATAATGTTCATCTCTTTCAAATTTAACACTATGCTTGTCACTGCTTTAAATTTGGTCCTCGAGATGGATTATCATTTCCAATATACATAACATAATAATAGCAAAAGTACATTGAAACTAATACACAATAATTAAAGAAAAAAGCTAAATAGATCTTGTTTAAATCTGACTTATACTCAAACATTTAGAGTCAACTCTTGTCATTGAAAGGACAACTATCATAAGGGTTAATTTGAGAGAGAGAAGGATAAATTTATATGGGTTTATGTTACATACACACAACAACAAAACACAGTCACCAAGTGGCAATATCTCATTAGGGTAGCAACAAGGATACTCAGTCCGAATAAAAAATAGGCACCGTAAAAGTCATAGCTCCCTCTAGAAGATATAAAATTACTATTGACCTACCATATAGGGTTTAACATAGACATAGGTAAGGTAGGATAGGGAATTAGAGTCCATGGACAATATAGGAGATATTATGTACAGTCATGGCATAGCAAGAATAGAGACAACCAAATAGAAAAAGGATTCAAAAAGTCACAACCTGTTGGGAGAAGATAAGCAAATACATGTCCAAGGAAAAAGGCATACAAAAGAAATAATAGTCTAGGCCTGTAGTATCCAAATAGGAAGCAATTGCCAAAAATACTACATCCAACTTCTATTAGTTAAAGAAAAGGGAAAGAAATGCTCAATGGAGTGATGCGTATCTTATGATCGCTTTGACCTCCCTATGTTGTGCAATGAATGTGTATTCCCTAAAGGGTTGGGAGATGGCATGAACTAGGTCAATAAGTACACACATCAAGTTCAAATAGGCCAACAAGGCCATGTTTTAACACTGGCAACCAACAAATGCAAAAGCCTCTATATGGGCAGCTAAAGGAGGTCACGTCCTCATCCCACAACTAGTAGAAAAATGAACAACACCCATGGCTCAACCCTTGGAGGGGTCACATAGGTCATGGCCCAGCCCTAGAGGGAATACACAGTCACTGGCCAATCACTAAAAGGCCACAAACCAATTTTAGGGGCCCCATAGAAAGGAATGTATAAGCATCCTACAAACATGATCAAAACCAGCCTTAGAAGCATCCCAAGCATAACGTAATGAGGTCACGACCTGCTAAAAAAATCAACAATTCAAAGAAACAGTACCCCACTAATGACCTAAGGTATGCATATCATGATGAACATAGAATAATTAGAATTACGATTTTTGTAGAAGCATAATAGTTTTGGAAAAACATTAAGAGGTACAAGAAGAGGTATGTTTGCAATAGGTAAAAGTAATGGAGGTAAGGAAAAGGAGGCTAATAGTGCAAATTCTATAAACCAGAGATACGAGAGAAGAAATAAAACCTTTAGAGTTAGAGGAATCTTTGAAAGAAGATGATATCTTATACCTATGGATAGAAAGGTCCCCCCATGTATAGGTCATTCCCAGCAAAATCATCTGCTTCTGCAAGCACTTCCTCTCTAGACAAATTAGAGAAACCATGTTCTGGAAGAACTTTGGAAGCTGTTAGTCGAGACCTCTAAAGTTTGTATAATTTAGTTAATATTAGGTCCTATTTGCACATATGGGTCATATTTGTTTTAAAGGAAACAAATTTGCACGGATGGGTCATATTTGTTTTAAAGGCAACAAATTTGCATAGATGGGTCATCTTTGTTTTAAATAAATCAACAGAATCAAGTAGATGGATCAGGTTGTCTCCCCCTGATGGATCAGGTGAAGAACAGAGGTAACAACTGAAAACGTGGATCCTCATTTCATACAATTTTATGCAAAAATCATCATAAAATCATAGTTAAACCAGAGGGATTATTTTCAAAACATAACACTATATCTATTATACCAAAGCATCGCTATATATATAGTTATATTGTATTTTATCTGTCCATACAATGTATTACCATAATATTGCAAGAGACTTTACATAATTTTATAAAAAAAAGTTATGGACACGCCAAGTTTTAAACACAACAAATTTACACAGATGGGTCATCTTTGTTTTAAATTAAATCAACAGAATAAATTTTAACAAACAACTGAAATATGCAAGATGCATAGATATATATGAAGAGGAGTGAAAAAATAGAGAACCTATTTTTTTTCTCTTCTCTAGGCTCTTTGAAACCAAAATCCTGCAAACCCAATGCAAACCCTTCTCTGTAGGAACAATGAACCCTATTCTTGCAAATCGATTGAATGCAGTTTGTTTGTGGAAACCCAAATCTTGCAAATTGTTTGATGTCACTCTATCTCTGAAGTCGTTGGAAGCTTTAGATCACTAAACTGAATGTGACCACCAAACACAATTTATGCACGAGGGAGGGGTGTTGGATTGACAAGATGTCCAACAACCTCCATGAATGGGTTATGTGAAAACTACCAAATCCATCTTGTCTGTTTGTGGATTCTGTCTACCCAAGGAAAGTATTGAATGGAGATTAGATGGTCGAGGCATTAGTATTTGTTATAAAACCCCTCAGTGCAACCAGTGAAAAACCTCAAAATAATCTATATATCATCTACATTCGGGGTTTCATAAATTCAACATTAATGTCACCAAGACAACCACCAGCAGGAAGAGGAGAGTCCACTGGATTAAGAGAAGAACTAGCCAAATAGAGGATAGTAACACCCACCAATCAACCATCCATTCTCTTCTCTGTGAATTCTTTTGTTGGCCTTGTATTCTGCATGCACAGTACACACAAATATTCACTAAAATGACCAAGATGCCCCATTTTGTTTAAATATTCCTATTTCCACAGAAAACAATGTGTAGTAAATACGAACCGATGGCAAATCATGAGCCCACTACTCCGAATCTGTCACGGTCATACAAAGTTTTCACTAAGAGTGGAGGAGCCAGAGAAGGATTTGTTCCTCTTCTAATAGGGAAGGGAATAAAGTGATCCATGGTAGCGACAGGTTATATCAATCATCCTCTCTTTTTTTTTGCTTGAGATGTTGGCCGAGGAGTTGGGATTTCAACAAAGTGGAGCCCTAACACTTGTATGTGATGAAGCTTCCAACGCTTACTCTGTTGATTGTGATTTGATATGGAGGCATCCTTTTTCATTGATCATTATTACAACTTGTACTTATTTTTAGGTGAAGAAGAAACTTATGTACAAACCAACCTGCATGCAATAAAACCAAATATTTATCATAGAGAAATTTGGATCAATCATTGTCTTCCTTGAATAAGACACAAGTACTAAGCCAACGAAGTATATACGCCAATCTATAAGGAAAATGAATGCACAGTGCCTCAATGAAGTCCACCCGAGAAGGCGAAGAACCCAAAAGAAACACATCAACAAAGCAGGAGGACACATTTGGAAGCCGGATTAGCGGAAGGGAAGACAAGTGCTATAGGGTTCTCAACAAAGATTCCAGGGAAAAAATGCATGTCAGCGTTATATATATATATATACAATTTTTATTTGAAATTGATATATCATAGGTGCAAACATCAATTGTAATATTTAATTATCCATGCCTTTAATTAACAAGATAACGTTTCACATGTAACATTTGAAAAATTCATTGAAGAATGAATTAAATAAAAAAATTCATTTTATTATGCATCGATAGCATTGCCTTTGTTACTCAAAATAACACAACATAGAGATAACAATAATCAAAATTTCAACATGCATGTAATTGTTACACTTATTGGTAACATGTTTTTCATTTCGAACAATATGTCTAGTACATTATTATACAAAATGTCTAATTTCATAGACAATTATTTCAAAATATATAGCAAGTTGCAAAAGCTTGCATTAACATCAAAATTAAATATGGATCATCAATCTTTGTTGGAACTATTATCAGTGCTCGAGCCACTTGCATCACTTGGGTTATTTTTCTAAATGTTTTGTTGATTGGATCGATTGTTTTCCTCTTCTAGTACATCTTCCATCTACAAACATAAAAATAAACGGTATTAAGTGTATCAGAATTATCGAGAATAATGAGAAATAAAATAGATAGTATACATGAATGTAAATTGAAAAGTGACGTACCTACATAGTAATAATTGAGTCATGAATGATACACATTCTTTCAAAACTATGCCAGACTCATGCCTTCCATCAACAAGTTGTATGTTGGCTCCACTCCATACTTTGTTTCCTACAAGTTTTATACCCTGTCAGATTAATTAATCATAGATTTAATATATAAAAAATTAATTATAAAATGAAAGAAGTAAAAAAAATATAGAATCCACAATTAATTTTTGATATGCAAACATATACTCACAACCCTTGCTTAACCCAATGTCAATCAATTTATCTAATGGTTCTTCTCTATATGTTAACACATACTTGAAGACATACAAGGATTGGCAGTGAAAAAAAAATCAAATATACAAATCATACCCACTATGAAATATTAATTTTTATAAGAAAATCACAAATACTCACAAACTTTACTATCAACCCCTTTCTATTGACTAGATTGTCATTGATGCCAACAAGTGTGTGTCAGTGTGTCTTGGTGCCCCTTGAGGAGTCCCTAAGGGTTAAGAAATTTTTAGTGTAAAAGGAGACCTTTTGACCTTGTCCAAGCCCAAGTCTGAATCCCTTGGAGCCCTTGGGACAATGGAAAAATCCTTGTACACCCTTTAGAATGTTTAATTACCCCTAAGTTGTCTTATTGTTCCCTAGTTGTCTCATGGTACCCTAGGAGAAGCCTAGGAACCCCACACCTTGATGGTTATGTGCCTTCACTTATGGTAACTCTATTGACCTAACAAACTACCCTAAAACCCTAGTTACCCTTAAGCCTACATTCTAATCTACATGTCTTGCTCTTAAAACACTAATGATGCCCTCTTAACCCATGCCTTTTACAGAAAGCCCTTATTTGATGACCCCTTGATGAGTAGTGGACACCCTTACATTTGGTGGCTAAGAGAACACACCCATACATTTGTTAACCCTAAAAACAAAGTGTGTAACAAGTAAAGGAATTAAAATATTAACTAATGCTTAAATGATTGAATGTTTTTAATAATTAATTAATACTTGAGAAGTTGACTAACATTACCCTTCTACTCCATCGTTGAACCCTTAAAGTGGAAACATGTTAAAACAATTTTATATTTAATAAATAAACCCTTCACCAGGTCGCTCCCCATTAAGTGACTTAAGTTAAAACTTTTTCTAATTAATAAAATTACTTAGACTACCCTACAAGTTGGCCCTAAAATATTTCTCTCTGACGCCTATAAATACACCAACATTTTATCATAACAAATCCATCCAAAAATCAATTGTTTTGACTGAGATTCAGGTAGATGACTAAGGCTTTCTCGCTGGTCTAACAACAGCATACGAATTTTTACAGAGACTTTTTTTGGGGTGTTTGAAATTAGTGACAGCCTGAGTTTTCCAAGGGAAGAACAGTCCGATTTTTTTTGGGGGGAAGAATATACAGTTTTGCACCCATTTTATCAGAGCTTGAGGATGGTTTTTGCACAGACATTTAAGAGTTAAAGTTTGGTTACTGCTGCCTACATCCAAGCCCAACTTTTGAGAAAAGTGAATAGTCCAAGTTTAAAATTCAAAAGTCTGAATTTGGTTTGATGGTTGTTGCTGCTACTTGCAATTGTGAATCCCTTGGGTGATTAACTAATGAAACAATACAAGTTTTTGGTCACTGCTGCATTTGAAGGTTGAACTGTCCTAAATAATCTGCTGCTTTATTCACTACCTAAACAGTTCCGAGCTTTCAAGGTTTGTTCAAAGTCTCTTGGATGCTCAACATTGCTTCTGCCTTCATTTGTCAAATCCGAGCCTTCTATTCCTCGGGGACAAGTACAGCATGTGTGTAAGAAATTTTGGGGTCTTCTACTTAGCCAATAATCTAGGTATGTATAAGGCATGCCATTAATATAAGTCTAAAAGTGTATGTACAGTATGAGTGTACATGTGTTGAAGTGAAGAATTTCACTGATATTTTTTTGGTGGACGGAATAATAAAGATGAAGAAGTATGAGCTCGCTAACTGAGGTTTTTCGGTGGACTATTGAATGAGACAAAACTCGTGGAGATTGAATAATTTAGATAGCAACAGTCAAGGAACAATTCCGATTTTTTTTGTGGTTTATGATAGTCCAATTTTTTGGACTGGCTTGGGGTTTATCACAACTTGTTCCACATTTTTTTTTCATGAAGGATAATCTTTGAACAGTTTGAACAAGGCTGAGGTAGATCATAGATGGTGGATACTTATGTGGGGTTAATCTATATACTTTTTTCTACTATATAAACAGTCCCAAACTTGAAAATTGTACACCAGTCCCAAATTCTTTCAGAGGTAGATGACTGTTTGAACTTAACCCAGGTTAAAGGAAAAACACAGTACGGTTCTTGATTTTGGTTTGAGGTTCCTCTCAGTTGATAAACTGACTGAGTTTGACAGTCTGAAAGGTGACTATTTTTGGGGATTTTACCAGCATATACATAGTCCAAGTCTTGACTGTGTTAGAGGTCATCTACAAGTGTACATGCAGTCCAAATTTTGCTTGCTTGATAGAGATTTCAGTTGTGATTACTACTTTCTTTTGATGATAGAACTGAGATTTCCACAATGATTTCTTTGGGGTTAAAACAATCCATCTACAACAAACATACTTAGCCCAAAGTGTGAGCTTTGACATGCACAGACAAAGAAATAGAAGAGCAGAGATTCTTCAGTAATTGTGGATGACAATGAGCAGTGTGTGGCAGTGATATCTACAGGGATGATTTGACAGTGACTAGAGTGCAGAGGTTATCAGTAGCAGAGTTTGGTATATGAAAATTCCACAGGTTCGACAATCTTTTTCTTATCAGGGTGGCAGGACGAGGCAAGGAAAGGAGGTCGTAGCCTCCTTCTGGTTGAAATCGAAAAACTAGGGAGTGGCAGCTTCCTTAAGGTCATAGCCTGTAAATTAGGGGGTCGTAGCCTCCTTCCAATTGAAGCAGGAAAATTGAAGTCTATATAATAAGGGGGTTATTCCCTCCTTCCAGTTATTTTTGGAAAACTATTTTTAAAAGGCTTTTGTAGTTTTACCCCCAGAATTTGGGTTTCCACGTCAAAAACTATTGTGTACTGTGCATCTCGTTATTTTTATACACATTGATGATGTGCTGTGATTGGTGATCAGCAACTTGCTTCTGATTAAAATTTTAAATAGTGCAAATACCGATTCACCCCCCTCTCAGTATTTCAACAATTGGTATCAGAGCAGGTTGCTTCAGAACAAACTAACCACTGGAAGGTAATTATGGGGAAGTTTGCTAAACAAAGCAAATTTGGAACACCCTTGTTTGATGGGAGCAACTATGCATTCTGGAGCATAAGAATGAGAGCCTTCATAGAAGCTCAAGGAATCGAAATATGGCAAAGTATCGAGAATGGGTACAAAGTACCAAAGACCGTGCCAACTGATGCAAATGAGTTGGTTCAATACAACAACAACTTGAAGGCCAGAAATCATCTTATAAGTGCTATAAACGAATCTGTATTCAACAAAGTGATGAACTGTCCCTCTGCAAAGGAAATGTGGGACAAAATCCAAACCACATATGAAGGAGACAACAAAGTCAAGGAAGCCAAACTTCAGACTTACAGGGGAATATTCGAACAGCTAAGAATGAATGAAGACGAAGACATAGCAGCCTATATTATTCAGGTTGAACAGGTTGTGAATACCATCAGAGGTTTGGGAGAAGAGGTTGAGGAGACTATAGTTGTTTGGAAAATTATAAGAACTCTTCCCAAAAGGTTCAACCCCAAGATCTCTGCCTTAGAAGAAAGAACAGATCTAAAGACTATGACAGTGGATCAACTGCATGGGACTCTAGTAGCTTACGAAATGAGAATTGAAGATGAAGACACATCAAGAAAGGAAGCAGCATTCAAGGTCTCCTCCAAACAAGCTGGGAGGAACAAATCAACAAAAGACAAACCGACAAGTGATGAACCTGATGATGAAGAAATAGCCAACTTTGTTCGAAAATTAAAGAGAGGCACTGGAAAATACAAAGGTAAGCTACCTCTTAAATGTTTTTCATGTGGAAAGATAGGTCATTTTGCTTCTAAATGTTCATATGCAAAGAACTCAGATGGTGAAGAGGATGACAATTTTAAACCCTACAAGAAGTACAATAATTACAAGAATAAGAATAGAAGAAAGTTTGCAAAGAAGAAAAGTCTCTACACAAAAAGAGACAATAGCTTATCCAGTGGTGACTCTGACAATAACAATGACAGTGATTCTGATGATGATGATGAACCAGACAAGGTAATCTTTATGGAAATAATCTAGGATAAGGATCATAATAGTAAATAAGAATCCGAAGATGAAGGAGAAGTAGATCTTGAGGCAGAACTTGTAAGCACCTTGAAAGAGATGAAGAAAGTCAGGAAGGGAAATAGAATGCTTAAGGAAGTGATACAACAGTTTGAACAAACCATTGTTGAATTGAAGACCAAACTAGAAGAAGCCAAACAAGTTGAAGACTCTCTTACTGAACAACTAATGACAAATATAAGAGAAAAGGAGAATCATGAGGCTGAGACAGTATCTCTGAAGAACAAGCTGCAGATGAAAGATATCGCAAAGGGTTATGAAAACAGCTCCAAGATTCTAAAACAAATCATCAGCAATCAAAAGTGATTCTTCGACAAGACCGGTATAGGATACAAGCAGAATGCAAATGAAGCCTCAAGCTCAATGTTGACAGATAATGAAAAGAATCCAAGAAGGTATGCAGAAGTTGTCAAGGACTACAAGAATGAAGAAGAGATCGAATGCCAGCCAGAACAACCTGTATCAGAAGAAGGTCCAGCAGAAAGACCAGATCTCAGAAAAGCAACTCCTCCATATATTCCCAGGTATGGATACTTCTTTTATGGGCATTGCTTTACATGTGGAAGATTTGGACACAAAGTTGTAAACTGTTTTCAAAGAAGAAATTTTGAGACAAGGAATAACCTTGCAAGTCTCAGATGACCACAGTACAACAACAGATTTGGTACCTTGAGATCAGAAATAGAATGTTACAAGTGTAACAACTTTGGACATATAGCCAGAAATTACAGAATGAGGATACCAACAATAAGAAATGAGGACATGCCCAACAAGGTATGGATTAAACAAAATAACAACTACGAATGTGGTATTGCTCTTCAAGCTCAGAATCACGGCTCTAGTACATGGTATGTTGATAGAGGTTGCTCCAAGCATATTACAGGTGACAAAGATGCTTTTGTCAATATTGAAAAGGATAAAAGATCTGTATCGTTTGGAAATAACAATTCAGCAAAAGTATTAGGAAAGGGAACAGTAAAGCTCGAAAGTAAAGACTCCTTGGCTGAAAATGTCTTGCTTGTAGATAACATGAAACATAATCTGCTAAGCGTCAGTCAGATGTGTGGTCAAGGACATGAACTCATCTTCAACTCAAAAGGATGTAAAATAAGAAAGCAAGGATCAAGGAAGCTAGTAGCCACATCCACTAGGACTCCAAACAACATATATGTGTTAGATGAGATTGAGTCCGAAAAATGTCACTTGGGAAAAGAAGATCAAAGCTAGCTTTGGAACAGGAGAATGGGGCATATACATTTTGACAATTTGGTCAAAATCTACAAAAACCAAGCAGTTCGAAATATGTCGGAAGGCATAAAACCTGATAACTCTGTATGTGAAGAGTTTCAACATGGAAAACAAACAAGAGTGCATTTTAAGACGAAAGAGCACTCTTCTACAAAACCTTTGGAGCTCGTTCACACTAACTTATGTAGACCAACCAAAAGCAAAGGATTGAATGGTGAAAAATACTTCATGCTACTCATTAACGATTATACCAGGATTACATGGGTATGTCTTCTCAACAGGAAATCAGAAGCATTTGGATGTTTCAAAATGTTCAAGGAACTGGTCGAGAATGAAACAGGGTCACGAGTCAAGTGCCTTAGATCTAACAATGGTGGAGAATTCACTTCTGATGAATTCAACAAGTACTGTGAAGAGCATGGAATAAAGAGACAATTTTTAGTAGCCAGAACACCTCAGCAAAATGGAGTTGCTGAAAGAAATAATAGATCAGTAATGGAGATGGCTCGAACCATGTTGAATGAATCCAAATTAAATGACAAATTTTGGGGACACGTAGTTCATACAGCAGTACACATCTTAAACATACGATTACTCAGAAACAGCAGCTATGGACTGGAAGAGCAGCAAGTGTACGACACTTCAGAATCTTTGGAAGCAAGTGTTACATCAAAAGAGAAGATAAGAAGATTGGAAAATTTGACTCTCAAGTAGATGAGGGCATATTTGTTGGATATTCATCCAAGAGGAAAGCTTACAAATGCTACAATATGAGATTAGACAAAGTGATTGAAAGCATTAACAGGAATATAGATGAAGGAAGACTAACATAATCCAGAGAAGACTCAGAAGAATCAGATGATGAAGAAGAGGAAGGTTCCAAGTAAAAAGGTGTGAAGAAAATTAAAGTGGAAGAACAACCAGATGAGGATGAAGAGAAACTCACGGAAGATGAAGAATAGAATCAACCAACTATCGAACAAGAAGAACAAAAAGATCAACTAACACCTAAGAACTGGTACCAGAAGAATCATCCATCAAATCAGATTATTGGTGATAAGGATGCCAGGATAGGAACCAGAAGAAGACAATTCGGAAGAAATGAGCAGGTACACTTCTCTCTTTTGTCTACAATTGAACCTGGAACTTTTGCAGAGGCCAGTACAGATGAACAATGGGTTAAAGCTATGGAAGAAGAACTAGATCAAATCAAGAAGAATGGAACTTGGGAACTTGTTCCGAAACCATGTAACAAGAATGTAACTGGCACAAAATGGATTTTCAGAAACAAAATGAATGAAGATGGACAGGTGATCAGAAACAAGGCTAGATTGGTTTGTAAGGGTTATGCTCAGATCGAAGGAATAGACTTTGAAGAAACATATGCACCAGTTTCCAGAATGGAAGCTATCAGAATGATATTGGCCTACGCTTGCTCCAAAGACATCAAAGTGTATCAGATGGATGTAAAATCAACTTTTCTAAATGGGGAATTGGAAGAAGAAGTCTATATCGAACAACCAGAAGGATTTAAACTTTCAAAAAATTAGGACTATGTATGCAGGATCAAAAGGGCCATATATGGACTAAAGAAAGCTCCAAGAGCTTGGTACTCCAGATTGGACAGGTACTTACTACAACAAAACTTTAAGAGGAGAAGTGTAGATAACAATTTGTACATCAAGCAAGACAATGACAGCATACTCATCACTGCAGTTTATGTTGATGATATCATATTTGGAAGTGATGATGATTCACTGAGTCAACAATTTGCTAAGGACATACAAAAAGAGTTTGAAATGCCATTACTCGGTGAATTGACCTTCTTCTTGGGACTCCAGATATCTCAAAGAACATAAGGCATTTTTATTACCCAAACAAAATACATTGAGATGTTAAAGAAATTCCAGATGAAAGACTGTAAACCTGTGAGTACCCCTATGATCATCGGTTGTAAGCTAAGCAAAGACGATGAATCTAAGGAAGTTGATCAAAGGCTCTATAGTTCAATGATTGGTAGTCTACTATATGTAACTACCTCCAGACCAGATGCGATGCAAGCCGTTGGACAAGTTGCAACATTTCAAGCTGCCCCAAAGGAAACTCACATTATAGCAGTTAAAAAGATCTTTAGGTATCTCAAAGGAACTTTGGATTTTGGACTTTGGTATCCAAAAGGGAATTATTTGACATTGATAGCCTATTCAGATGCAGATTGGGTAGGATGTGTTGACAATAGAAAAAGAACTAGTGGAACGACTTTATTTTTAGGCGGTTGTCGAGTATCTTGGTCAACAAAAAAGCAGTCTTCAGTGTCCTTATCAACCACAGAAGAAGAATATATAGTAGCAACAGCTTGTTGTACTCAGATTTTTTTGGATTAAGCAAACCCTGCAAGACATACACGTGACATGTAATGAGTCGATTCCTATTTTATGTGACAATACGAGTGCTATCAGTATCTCTAAGAATCCAGTTATGCATTCCAAGACCAAGCACATTCCAATCAAGTTTCACTTTCTTTGAGAACAGGTCATAGAAAAGAATATCAAGTTGGAATATATCCGGAAAAAGAACAGGTTGTAGACATTTTTACTAAGCCTCTCCCAAGAGAGACTTTTGAGTACCTCAGAGAAAAATTGGGAGTCATACTATCTCCTAATTGAATTCATCTATCTTCAACAACACTACAATATGACAGGGGGAGCATGGCAGAAGTAACCTTTTCCATTGATGCCAAAGGGGGAGAAAAAGTTGAACAAGATAGGTAAAAGTAGCATGATCTAAGGGGGAGATCTGTGGACAAAGGAAGCTCATTCGAAGGGGGAGCTTTGGAGTTGTCATCAATGACAAAGGGGGAGATTGTTGACTAGATTGTCATTGATGCCAACAGGTGTGTGTCGGTGTGTCTTGGTACCCCTTGAGGAGTCCCTAAGGGTTAAGAAATTTTTAGTGTATAAGGAGACCTTTTGACCTTGTCCAAGCCCAAGTCTGAAGCCCTTGAAGCCCTTGGGACAATGGCAAAAGCCCTGTACACCCTTTAGAATGTTTAAGTACCCCTAAGTTGTATTATTGTTCTCCAGTTGTCTCATGGTACCCTAGGAGAAGCCTAGGCACCCCACACCTTGATGGTTATGTGCTATCACATGCCCCAATTTTGTAAAATAATGTTATCTTATTTTGATATTATTCCTAAACATTATGTTAAATTTAATGCTAAGTGGAAACTGATGACTCAGTAGAGTCAAGGATGTGGAATGTAATTCTGAATATTTAATTTTTAAATAAATCAAAGTGCAGACAACAGCCTGGGAGAGCTGTTAAAAAGAGTGTTACTAGTCAAATGGTGGAAGGAACTAGGTGGAGAGCAAAAAGACAAGTGGCAGCATCCTCAAACACTTCCTATGTTGCAGGTGGAAACTTCCCTACATTTGGGGTCATGATTCCCCAAGAAAGTGGGATCAGAGCAGGTGGCTCAATTAATGACAACTAACCCAAAAAGACCTAGGCAATCTTATTAAAAGTGCCCAATGTAGAGAGCTGAGGCTGCTCATTCTAGAAGAAGAATCATTCAGGTGAATGCACTTCAAGGAATTTATTGGGAAAGGGAAATTGAAGGAAGGTGTTTGAGGGGTAAACTGCAGGAAGTTGATCTAGTATAGCTTTGCAGCTGAAAGATCTTACTGCATTATGTAGATTTGGTATTGAGTCTCAGCACTGGTACTTTGTTGATTGCTCCACCTAGTTCCAGCCAAGCATACCAGATTAGGCTCGGGGGTCCTGAAAAGTCTCTGTTTGAGCGCTCTCCAGGAGTTGGTAGGGAGGAACGGCCTCCCATTGATGTTGTCATCCAGCTTTAAAGACATGTTTCATTATCTTTAATTCCTGTGTTATAGGTTATCTCTATGTATGATCAGTAAATGCATGATGTTATGATATGCTGTGTTAAAACCTCTTAGATATTCTAGATTAAATCTATATTGTGATGAAAGATAAATCCTACCTGTGTTTTTCCCCATCTGGAGTAATCCAGATCGTACTCTAGCACAGGTAGTTTGTTTAAGTAAATAAAGTATGATAGAATTATAAATGAATTGAATATTTATGTTCAGAGTAATGAAATGTTACTTTTCAGTAGATAGATGCCTTCTAGAAAGATTATTAATTTGTTGCAGACATGTCATTAGAAATAGACTATGCAAATAGCATGTTAATACAGAATATTACTCATAGTGCTATTTGACATTAGTAGGTAAATTTTATAAGTTATTTTCTACACAGTCTTTATTTACATAGACTGTACTTTACTTGAAAATAAAAGAATTAGTCTTATCAACTGGAAGTTAATAGTTTATGATAGATATAAATATAGTACTAATAGTTTTTCCCTTTAGTAACAATTAATCTTCTTGTATCCATTTGAACTAAAGTTAAATGATATGATAAAGGTTACAGTAGTCCTTACTGAGCTCTAATAGCTAAAGAACAGTAGTAACTTAAGGTCTTAGGTTAATACTATAAACTATATTATACTTTATAGAACTGTGTAAATATAAAGAGTACTGATAAGTATGGAGGTTCTTTAACTTTGTATTCTAAGTAATCCATAGATACAAATTAAATTAAACTAACACAATTATTACAGACTGCTTTAAGTCATAACCACTTTATAAACAAAATTTAACATAAACTTAAGAATGCATGTACTACTTAAATAATAGTATTATAAATGTAAATAATATTATTATTATTCTTAAACAGAGACAACTATAGGTTAATAATTTATAAATACAGTAATAAAAATTACAAGGTAATAACATAGGAAACATTATCCTATTTAAAATAAAAGGGATCCCTAGCTCATGAATTGAGCATAAATGATAAATATTGAAATATAAATTATAAATAATTCTAAGTATTGTAGCAACCTAGGTAATACTTAGGTTAATTTCTTTTCAAATTATGGTCTAACAGGTGCAATTGCCTTTATAAAAGAAATAGAGTCTATTAATAACAGCATATATCAAATTACTGGGATTCAAACCCTTAAAACTAATACATTACCATTACCGACATAATAATCATTTCTCGTGTAAACTGTGTAATCATTTTAGATAATTAAATAATCCATTCTCAGTCCTTTAAGGACAAATAGACTAAATAGAGAAACAACATAATTATTAACTTAAGAGTAAAATAAACCAAACAAGGGTTTTACAAGTTAAACCCTAACCTACGAATTTCATCAAATATTCAAGATTTACATCATGGCTGTGAGTACAGCTTTCAAAATTTAACATATAAAAACCTGATAAATACTCAAACAGAGTCTAACTTCATTAATTTCCAAAAAGGGTATAAACCCTAAATTTTACAGAGTACAACTCAATGGCTAGCAATCAAAAACAAGTTGCAGCGAAGCTATCTTCGCAAGTACACATTCAAAACTAACTGTGAAGCCAAGCTTCAACCAAAAACTATACACTCACAAAGCGCATCCACCCTATCAAGGGTTTGATTTTAAAAACATGTTTATAATAACCTGTAACAGTATATAAAAACACAATATAACTCATAGCAAGACGAGAAAGGGTATTCAAACCTGTTGAATTTTCATATGCTTAGCTAAGACATCAGTATATCATTTCATTTTTCATAACAAAAGCATATAAACAGGATCACTGAAAGAAACAGTATCACAAGAACAACACAGATTTATCCTGGGAAAAACCTAGCAAAAGCTTCCTCAATATAGATGCCCCAAAAAGGTAAAAAAGGTAAAACCAACAAGGAGATCAAAAACCTGATCCTCCTCCTTCTCCAGCTACTTCTCTCCTCCACAAGTGCACTACTCAAGTGAGAGTGTGTGTTACAAATGAGGAGCACTACACCTCTATTTATATTCATCCGTTCACTTAAGTTAACTCATCTGTCATGTAGGCTCGAGTTAATCATGTAGGCTCGAGTTACACATGTAGGCTCAAGTAACCACACTAGGGTGCTAATGACCCACCTTTACAATTAGAGGGGACTGCCTCATGAGTCTTATTAGTTCTTCTGATTAGGAGCATCGGGGTACAAAGTAATACAAGTGGTTCTCCCGATAGGACCATCGGGGACCACAAAGAAATACATATAGAATATTCTTCGAAGTTACAATATTTCAACACTCCCCCTTAACGAGAAGGGTATTCTATAACAACATCAACAACAACAATAATAGGAGAGAGATAGAGGACATCATCAACATCATCAGGGTGATACATCTATAAATCATTGGAAGCTTTTCAACATCATGTAGTCTTCATCTTCAATCTTTAGTCTTCAGCATCATCAGTACTTTGACCGCTTTGATCAGCAACATCTTTAGCATCTTGACTCTTCAATCAGTAGCAACATCTTCAGCACTTTGACCTTTCGATCAACAACATCATCTTCAAAACTTTGACCTTTCGATTAGCAACATCATCTTCAACACTTTGACCTTTCGATCAGCAACATCTTCTTCAGCACTTTGGCCTTTCGATCAGCAACAACATCATCATCATACTCTGATCTTTCGATCAGAAACATCATCATGAAAACATCATCAAAACATCAACATCATCATCATCAAAATATCATCATCATCATACTATGATATTTCAATCAGAATCATCAGCCTCTGATCTTTTGATCAGAAACATCATCAACCAAACATCATCATACTCTAACATCAACTCATCATCATATTCTGATCTGTCATCATCATCATACTTTGATAATACGGCATCATCATCATCAGGATCTCATCATCATCACATTCTGATCTTTCGGTCAGAAACATCATCATCATCATCGCATTCTGATCTTTCGATCAGAAAACATCATCATCAGCAGCAACATCATAATCATAACCAACTTCTGATCTTCCGATCAGAAAACATCATCATCATCATATTCTGATTTTTCGATCAGAGAACATCATCATCAGCAGCAACAACATCATCATTATATTCTAATCTTTCAATCAGAGAACATCATCATCATTAGCAACTTCTAATCTTTCGATCAGAGAAACATCATCATCATCATATTCTGATCTTTCAATCAGAAAACATCATCACCATCAGCTACAACCTGCAATCCACAACTCAAAGACAAAAAGTCTTTGGATCACTTTTGGACTTAAATTCCAGGGATGATACAATCCCACCACATTATCGATAACGAAGTTACCGGATTTATTACGGGAGAATCATTCCCTATCACTTTAGGACTAAGTCCAAGGACGATGCAATCCTACCACATTCTCGAGGACCGAAGCCACTGGATTGATTATGGGAGAATCAGTCCCTATCACTTTAGGACGATGTCCAAGGATGATGCAATCCTACCACATTCTCAAGGACCGAAGCCACCAGATTGATTATGGGAGAATCAGTCCCTATCACTTTAGGACTGTGTCCAAGGATGATGCAATCCTACCACATTCTCGAGGACCGAAGCCACCGGATTTATTACGGGAGAATCAGTCCCTATCACTTTAGGACGATGTCCAAGGATGATGCAATCCTACCACATTCTCGAGGACCGAAGCCACCGGATTTATTACGGGAGAATCAGTCCCTATCACTTTAGGACGATGTCCAAGGATGATGCAATCCTACCACATTCTTGAGGACCGAGGTCACCGGATCTATTATGGATAGATGTCCCGGGATGATACAATCCCTCTTCATTCTTGAAGACCGAGGTCCCTGGATCACTTTAGGGAAAGTACCCAGGGATGATACAATCCCACCATGTTCTCGAGGACCGAGGTCACCAGATCTATTGTGGATAGATGTCCCGGGATGATACAATCCCTCTTCATTCTCGAGGACCGAGGTCTCCAGATCACTTTAGGGAAAATTCCCAGGGATGATACAATCCCACTGCAACATCACTACTCCCCCTTTCGAGGAAGGTCTTTCCGAACAACACCAAGCTTGTCTCGAAAGTGTTCGAACTCTACTTGAGGCAGAGGCTTCGCCAGTACATCATCATCCAAACCATCATGTCTACATCTTCAGTATGTGAATACTGAAAGCATCATCATCTATATCTTTAGTATAGAAATATTGAAAGCATCATCATCTCTATATTCAGTATAGAAATATGAAATCACCATCATCTGCATCTACAATATATAAATACTGAAATATCATCTATATCTTCAGTATGGGAATACTGAAATCATCATCATCTATATCTTCAGTATGGGAATACTGAAATCATCATCATCTATATCTTCAGTATGGGAATACTGAAACATCATCATCTCTATATTTAGTATAGAAATACTGAATCGCCATCATCTGCATCTTATCTTGTATGTAGAAATACCGGATTTCTATGTGTTACATTGGAACACAGGGTTCTTTGTCATCACAACTATGGTTATCACATAGAATCATTGTAGTATCCATCGTTAGGTCAAAGAAACCTGATATCAGCTTCTGAAGCGATATGGCTTCACAACTTAGTAGAGCAATCTGCTATGTATTCTGCTTCAACCGTGCTAAGAGAAACAATGGATTGTTTCCTGCTAAACCATGAACTCATAGCAGACCTCAAACAAAAGCATATACCTGATGTGCTTTTC
>LPNX010889473.1:3250-31528 GCA_001517045.1 Pseudotsuga menziesii | reverse complement strand
TAGTATTCTTTCATCATAACATCTTCCATGAGTTCGTCTTGTCAGGTCATCAACATACCCTAGTCTTCTGCATTCAACCTTGAAGGTTGGAACCCACTTTAATCTTGGTAAAGTCTCGATCCATCACGAAGCTATCCATCATGTCGTACCATGTCGAACTCGGATATCTTCTGTAGTCACTCCCCCCTGAAGTGGAGTATCATCTTCCCTCTTCATTCTGTACAGGTGGTTCTATCTTGATATATACTAGTCAATAGAGTATGTCATGCCATATTCTATTCTTTCTGAGGCAAATCACGAACCTTGCTTTGTACACTTGTTCTTGTGGATCCATATGGAGGATACTATGTACTTCCCTTTATGTCTCGAAATCATATCGTATACATCATTCCCCATGATCAACTGTTATTCTTTGATCATAGCTTCTTTCATAGCATTCTTTTCTTCATCTTGAGTTATCTCTCGTACCCATGGTGGTCTTCATCCTTCGAGGTGGATCTACCGCTCTTTGAAGCTCTTTCTTCCGTCATGGTGTCACTGACCCTGGGAGCTTCGGATTTTATTGCAGTGAATCTTGAATTGTCATCACTTGTTCTTCAGAACAAGTCTCATTCTTCTTGTAGGAGGTTGTACAGAACCTTGCCTACAATTCAAATGCACCAGCTGCATGGTTAGAACTATTTCATGTTAAATTTGAGCATATAGATCTGTAGACAAACACACAACTCACAAAGAAGATCTCACAATTTACTCAGCCATTGAAGAATGAAACAGTGCAAAAGGCTTGCAGCTGTGAATGCTTTCATTAATCAAAAAGTAATCCAGATAATAATTACAATGATGTAAAATGCCTTTAATAGCCACAAGCAATTCGAATCCACACGAGGAAGTTCGAATTGATGACTCTACTTGACTGTAGGTAACCAAGACTTGTCTAAATCACAATTGGAGTTCTAAAACACAACCAACTGTTACATTTAGTATTAAATAATGGTTAACTGACTGTGGTAGGTGAGAAAAGCACCCCACATGTGTGCAATTAATTAAACCATTATTTAACTGAATGTAACTGACTCCTAACTTGGCTTGACTAGTCATCAACTGAAGTTAAGGACCCAGTAGTTAACTGTCCTTGTCTAAATCATAACCGGAGTTCTAAAACACAACCAACTGTTACATTTAGTATTAAATAATGGTTAACTAACTGTGGTAGGTGAGAAAAATGTCCCACATGTGTGCAATTAATTAAACCATTATATAACTGAATGTAGAGAGCTAGATCTGAATGTAACTGACTCCTAACTCGGCTTGACTAGTCATCAACTGAAGTTAACTAACCTTGGTTGGTTTCGGCACTCCCAGTTGCTTCCTAAATTGTAGGGATTGATCTAGGAGACTCCTAAACTTATGCAATCAAGTGCAATAAGTGGTAGTGAGCCTCAATTAGTGTTCCCCACACTTTGGTAACTGAAACATGTGCCCCAATTAGGTTAACTTTAACCAATGGTGCTAATGACTATAAATAGACTGGATGGACTCCCGATTTAGACATGACTCCCGATTTAGACATATGACCAAATTTGGACAAGGGAGGATTAATAATCCTAACATTTCATAAAACATATGCATAACGACAAATTCTTATGCATCATGCAACTGTTTAGCCAATACAACATTCATCCATATCTCACATAAACTTTCTAGATGCCTTCCATCTCTATCATGACATTATTTAGATTATGCACTAATCCAATATGTCATCAAGGAAGCTTCATTCTAGATAAGTAGCAATGGAGAGCACCATGAGCTACTTACCCATCACATGCATATTCGTAGTATACAATCATTAATGCAAACAATCTATCATGCATAACACATCAACTGAATATAACCAAATGTATAACAAAACAATATCATGAAGTGACAATTGAATACTTATCTTTTATTTGTTTCATGGGTAAACTCCATCTTGATCATTCTGCTTCATCATCTTCTTCATTCATGACATCATCATTTCTTATTTAAATGATAAGATGGATAAGAGGTTCTTCAAGAATTGAGTTCTTCACATTCCTCATCGCTTGAGGGATCTTCTTTGAATGGTGAGAGCTTGATCTTCAATTGCTCCCATATTCTTCTTCTCTTCTTATGAGTTGAGCTTCTTCTTCTTCCTGAAGTCAACTGAAATTAATCACTTCCTTCTGGCATACATTCTTCGCATGAATGAATCCCATGATCCTGGGAGACCATTCAAGGTGGCTATCACCACTTCTGCATTGTCCGCTTCTTCTTCTACTACTTCAAGATGTTCTGCATTCTGGATCTTCACATTCTTCAACTATTTTCTTAAATCCATCTTCTGATTTATGTTCTTATCTTCAAATAGCTTGATCAAGGAATCAAACATCTTCGGTGTCTTTAGGGACGACACTTGTGGTACAAGTTGATCCGTGATTGAATCAATAATGATCTTCTTGGCCTTGATCAAGTTCTTCTTATGTAAGGCTTTGAGCCTCATCTCCGTATGGAACTGGGGCCTCTCTACTCATGTAGGTGTTCAATTCATTTTCTTCAGAGAGATCAAATACTGCCATGCTTGGAAGTTGTCAACTTCACCAAGCTTATCAACAAGCTAATGTGATATATCACTTTGAAATGAGAACCTCAAATTCAAATAGCAAAAGATTATATCTTACCGATTTGAGGTGTCCGTCTTGATTTCAGAGATGACTGATCTAGGGTTTGTCAGAGAAACTTTAATTTTCAAAACTTGGAATCTTTTAGATCTGAGTGGATAGAAATATATATCTCTTCAAATGGAGCTGTCCAATGTACTCCTTTTCTGAAAACAGTGGAGGAAAGGTCTCATAATAGGAATCCCTCACTGCTTCTGTTATATCTCTGAAATTACAGCTCCTCTGTTTCTGAAATTTTGCAATAATGTAACCTCGCATGTCCCTAATCCAAAATCAAATGTTTCATTATAATTGGTTTCACCAATTGGCATTTATGATCATTTTCCCAAGGTGACCTGTTTCAGGACTGTTCAGAACATCGATGTTGTACAGTATGCCACGTGTCACTGTTTCATCTTCTGGTTCTGAAATTAGGACCACAGAAATTAAAGTCCGTGCTCTTTATGGAAAATATTTAGGAATTGAATTTGGACCTTTGTATCCCATGCTATAGCAATTTTTCCCAGGTGTCTTGTTTAGGGATGAATTCTGGAGGAGGCTGGAACCCTAACTTTGACGGACCATATCTCCCAGAATATAGCGAATATGAGGAGGAATTTTAGACACACTGTGAATCAGGATCTTATCTTTGGCCTCTACAATTTTCAGCTCTTGAGCCTTCGCCAATATTCGTATATAGTGAATGTACCAAAACGTAGCAGTTTTAGTATTTAGGGTTTTTCTAGCTCGGGGTCAAACTAGGGTTTGACTTTCCTGGAGTTTCACCCAACCAAAAATATTGATCCAGGTCTCTAAAATTCGATTTTGATGAGGAGAGAAATCCTATGCCATGCTCACTCAAAAATTCCTCTTTAGTAAGAAGCCCTAATTTCCTGCACCGAAAACTAAAAATGCTCGGAATCGAATTCCGCTTCAACAGAAAGATGCACCCTTCAATGGAGAGTTAGCCTAGCCTTCTTTTGCTGATTGATTGTGGAGAGACAACCAAAAAGTAAGAATCCATAGCTTCTATAGCTTTTGAAAGTTGTCCTATTCAGGTTAGCTCTGATACCATGTTGAATTTTCATATGCTTAGCTAACACATCAGTATATCATTTCATTTTTCATAACAAAAGCATATAAATAGGATCACTGAAAGAAATAGTATCACAAGAACAACACAGATTTATCCTGGGAAAACCCTAAAGGGAAAAACTTAGCAAAAGCTTCCTCAATATAGATGCCCCAAAAAGGTAAAAAAAGGTAAAACCAACAAGGAGATCAAAAACCTTATCCTCCTCCTTCTCCAGCTACTTCTCTCCTCCACAAGTGCGCTACTCAAGTGAGAGTGTGTGTTACAAATGAGGAGCACTACACCTCTATTTATATTCATCCGTTCACTTAAGTTAACTCATCTGTCATGTAGGCTCGAGTTAGTCATGTAGGCTTTAGTTACACATGTAGGCTCAAGTAACCACACTGGGGTGATAATGACCCACCTTTACAATTAGAGGGGACTGCCTCATGACTCTTATTAGTTCTTCCGATTAGGAGCATCGGGGTACAAAGTAATACATGTGGTTCTCCCGGTAGGACCATCGGGGACCACAAATAAATACATATAGAATATTCTTCTAAGTTACAATATTTCAACAAAACCCTGGGTGAGTCCAACGACCACCCCAACTGCATTTAAGGAGAGAACCTATCCTTCAAACCACAGGGGCTTACCCGAAGTGAAGCCACGAGCCACGACTATTGCAAGGGTAGTATTCTTATCCCTGTACGAGCTGCACTTCAACAAGCACCTGCAACAAGTGTAAACCCTTGTCAGCAAATCATCTTACATGTAAAAATCTTGAAAGTATTTTCTTAATCGAAACTTGGTGCGTACAAAAGAAAGGTTTATGTAATATTTACCTGTCACAGGGAGTATGGTGAGCCGTTATGCGAGCACTGTCACCTACAAACGACACAGTGGAGAACCCATCAACTGTCAAAACCTCACATAGTAGCAAGCTACAAAGAGCCAAGAAGAAAACTGAAGATTCACCAAACTACACAGACTTTAGGGAGAAGGTTTCACAGGCAGCGAAACGTGAACAGCAAAAGAAGAACAACTCCACGATTGACAGAGTAAGACTAACAATCAAAACTACTCAGTGGAGGATGAAGGCAACACAAAGTCAAGGTTTAAGGCGTCAGTAACCAGGGGAACGACGGCGGCCATGGAAGATGAGCCCAAGCAACCCTGGAGCAACGTAAACTGTGGGACAACAATGCTTTAGGTTAAGTTTCCCGAGTGTTTTATACTCTCTACACATGGACAAGATTCCTCCACATAGCCTTAAATTTATTCAACAATGAGGGTCGCGATACATAGTTCCTGCATGGAAGAAATATATTATTTGTTTGATTTTGCAGTGCAGGGTAAAACTATATCAACAGCCCAATAATTTGGAGACAACCTCTAATCATTTGCATTATGTATTATATGAACCCAATCACCAAATTATTATCGTGGAAGAGTTTACATTGACCAAGCAAGGTGTCACGTATAACCATAAACATAAACCCAATGTGGAATAAGCCAAAACCCTTGCCATAACAACATACATTGTTTTATATTAAACATTACCATATCGAGTTAAGCGATGGTATAACTATTTTCTAACTTGGTTTTAATAAGTTAGATAGCATATGATATGTGTTATGTTTTTGGATTAGGACATAGTTGAGTCTTAGTATATTTTTTCTAGAGTGCATATTAACTATTATAAGACCGTGACCACTCTAGTAACAAAGCTTTAAGAGCCTTGAGTTGTTCCTTGCAAACTTGAACTCGATGAAGGTTGGGATTTGAGTGCTTGGTAAGTTAACCATTGATATACCACTCATTTTTATAGATTGGGTATAGTAAACCCTTTTTACTTTAAGAATATTCAAAAGTCTAACATTTATAGATAGTATCTTATAATAATAATGCCAAGAAGTTAAGGCTAGAATTGATTATGTGACAGTAACAAACTTTTGTAGATGGATGGCTCATCAAACAAGTCAATTATGCATAACTAAGAATTCTAAATGAACCGATAACTCCCATAGCATCGAAACTACGAAGTAGTACAAATTTTAAAGATAAAAGTATTATCACAAACTTATGTCGTATAGTTTATGTGACATTACTTTGTTAATACTTGGGAGTATTTCTAGTTTGGCTTTATGTTCATACAAAGTGTATAGTGGACAGTAAGATAATTACAGAGATAAAACTGATGATAGGAATAAGGATGATCCTATTACTTTTTCAAAAGTAAATAGAACTCAGAGTTATACTTGGGAACAAAGTATGCAGGGTAGCCTTAAGTTCTTGTAGAAGAGTATAATGGTCATAGTTTCGACATTCTGAGAGTTCTTACTGTTTATAAGATAATAGGAGATGAGTACCCTATAGAAATAAGTTAAGGGCCAATGATTATACAAGCAAGACAAGATAATATTGCAAAATATTGTCAAGTAAAACAATGTTTATGAGTATTACTAACCACTTAGACTAAAGAAGATATAGACATATCTGAGATTCTAGTGGTAAAACAATTATGTTGTACTGTCATTACACCTTTTCCAAGCTTGTTTATTTGAACATTTGATGAAAATCAAATGATTTTACCTTACAGGAGCGGTCTAGTGTTTAGCAGCTTATTGTATTAATCTTTTTAATTTGCAAACAAAATACTGTTGACACTAATAAATCTTTTAAAATATATACTCGATCGATCATACCTGTAAAAACCTGTAAGAAACAGTATTCATCTACGTTAGCACGAATGCTAAGTAAGCCCCGTATCTAAAAGTAGATTCCACCTACTGACATAAAAGAGCTAATTAGTAAACTGAAGCAAATAACACACAAAAAGATTTTTATCCTGCTACAAAAAATAAATTGTTAAGAAACCACTTACTTAACTAATCTTAGGCTAACTGTTAGCTGTTAGTAGAACTGCAGGTTATAACATTTATTATTAACTCGAAAATTTTAAATTTTTATGAAAAATTGGGGTTGTGACATGTGGTATCAGAGCACAAGGTTCAAACACTAGGCCTTGATGCAGCCCAACTAGCTTTCATAAAATAGTAAATTAAATTATTATGCTAACGTATTTTAAATTTTTTTTTAATGTTATTCAACAGAGAAATGTCTTTTTCTGAAGTTTAACAGGCAGATATGGAAAGGCTAGGAGAGTATGCACAGGAGGAATTTCCAGCTACAGAAACAAGAAATTTACCTAGAGATTTTATACCAGGGGATGTAACTACAAATTCCTCAGAGCTATTGCAGACTGTAAAAGATTTGAAAACTGAAATGGAGTCTGTAAAGAAAGAGAATGAAAGGATTCTGAGAGCTCAAGAAGAGTTGAATCAGATCCTAATGGAAAAGTTTCAAACCGAAGGAAGGGGTAGAAGGTCAGAATCTGAAGATGCTAACCATCCAAGAAAATCTAAAAGGATGAAGCATACAAAGACTAAAAGTAGTTCGTCGTCAGAAGTGTTTGGTGAACAACAAAGTTATCATACTACTAGTGATAGTAGTGATGATGATATGTACGTCAAGAAGAGGAAATATAAACCTTATGAGGAAATCTTAGGGGAATTCAAAAAGATAAAACCACCAACCTTTAATGGAGAGACTGAGAAGGGGGAGAAAGTCGAGTCCTGGTTGTCCAGGATGAAGAAGTACTTCCAGATATATAATTATTCTAACCAGTTAAAGGCTAGGATGGCTATATATAACCTCTCAGGAAATGCTGATATTTGGTGGCAAGACTTGAAGAGAGTTAAGGGTATAAAAGGGAAGGAAGTTAACTGGAGTACCTTTAAGCGGTATTCTAAAAATAAATTTCTGTCTGAGCAGTATTATGAGGAAAGGCCTAAGGATTTTTATGAACTAAAGTTAGGTTCAATGACAATGAAGGACCTGAACAGTAAATTCTTAAGTCTACTTAGGTATGTACCCTACCTAGTGGATGAGAAACCAAAAGTACAGCGATTCCTTAGTTGTTTACCATATCATATTAAAGATAGAATTGAATATGATAACCCAAAGACCCTGGAGGAAGCTATGAGGAAGGATAATTTTTTCTTTGAGCAGAATCGAAAGAAAGAAAGCTTGGCCAAATGGAAGGCTAAGAAAAATAACAATCAGTCCACATTCAAGAAGAAGGATTTTGTGCCTAGCAGGACTTTTAAGAACAATAAGGCCAAAAACTATTCTAACAACAAGAATCTCCAAGGAAATAGGAATAGTACACCCAACAATCAGAACAATTTTAAGGGTAAGGAAACTGCAAATAATCCTGGAAATTTTACCAAGAATTTTGAGCATAAAGAGCCTGTCAAGTGCTAGGAATGTAATGGCCCACACTAT
Source organism: Pseudotsuga menziesii (assembly GCA_001517045.1). Taxonomy (NCBI): domain Eukaryota; kingdom Viridiplantae; phylum Streptophyta; class Pinopsida; order Pinales; family Pinaceae; genus Pseudotsuga; species Pseudotsuga menziesii. The sequence continues at coordinate 23,428 of LPNX010889473.1, read as the reverse complement.
GCTTCAGTCTATCCAAATCGGAAGAAGACTGTTAGCAACATTCATACCGTACAGGAGGAGATGACTGTTGGAGAACTAGCGAGGAGCATGCCCATAATTAATGCACCCTTGGAGAACTGATAAGCTGAATATCAGACTTCCATGGTGGAAGTAGAAGGTATGATTAATTAGACCCCTGTAAACATTTTAATTGATCCAGGAGCTAGTCTCAGTTATATTGCACCTCATATAGTGGAAAAATGTAAGTTATATATCAATAAGTTTGAGAATTCATGATTAGTTCAGTTAGCCACTGGGGCTAAAAGAAAAGTAACTTGTTTTTTGAAAGAATGTGCTTTACTTATGGATAAACTTGAAACTATTGTTAAAATTAATGTTTTTCCACTTGGCTCATATGATTTGTTGATTGGTATGGACTGGTTAGAACAGCATAGAGTAATTTTAAACTGTTACAATAAAACTTTTACATGCTTAAACAGTGATGAACAACCAGTAATTGTTAAGGGTATTCCTAGAAAAACTATGGTAAGGAAGATTTCTGCTTTACAACTTAAAAGAGTTGTTAGAAAAGGATGTAAAGCTTGCGCTGTAATAATTACCAATGAAGAAAGTAAAATCGAAACAGATAAGTTAAAAATAGAAGATATCCCTATTTTAAAAGAATATGTTGATGTATTCCCAGAAGAAATTCTGAGATTACCTCCAAAAAGGGAATTGGATTTCACCATTGAGCTGGTACCAGGTGCAGTACCCAGCTCAAAGGCCCCTTACCGAATGAACATATTGGAGCTTAATGAGTTAAAATCGCAATTAAAAGAATTAATAGATAAAAAATACATTCGGCCAAGTGTGTCTCCCTGGGGGGCACTTGTCATCTTTGTTAAAAAGAAAGACAGAACTATGCGATTATGCATAGACTACCGTCAGCTAAACAAGATGGCTATTAAAAATCGATATCCGTTGCCCCGTATAGATGATTTATTTGATCAACTACGTGGATCGACAGTGTTTTCGTAGATAGATTTAAGGTTAGGATATCATCAAGTGAGGATTAAAGATGAAGACATCTTCAAGACAGCCTTTAGAACAAGATACAGACACTACAAATTTGTCGTAATGCCATTCGGGCTTACTAACGCCCCAGTTGTCTTTATGTGTTTAATGAACAATATAATGCATAAGTATTTAGATAAGTTCGTGGTCGTGTTTATCGACGACATCTTAATCTATTCAAAAACTGAAGAAGAACATAAAGAACACCTAAAAATTGTTTTGCAAGAGCTGCGAGAACATCAACTCTTCGCAAAGTTTAGTAAGTGTGACTTCTTTAAGGATAAGATTCAGTATTTAGGTCACGTAGTGACCAAGGAAGGAATTTTTGTAGATCCTGAGAAGATACGGGCAATCAAAGATTGGTCGGTTCCTAAAGATGTGATAGATGTTAGATCTTTCATGGGCATTACTGGTTACTACCGGAGGTTCATTGAAGGTTTCTCGAGGATAGCCAATCCGATAACTTCCTTGTAGAAGAAAAGAAAGAAGTTTGACTAGAACCAGAAATGCAAAGAAAGCTTTAAGAAGTTGAAAACTTTATTAACCAGTGCACCTATTTTAAGAATAGCAGATCCTAATAAAGAGTTTGTAGTATGCACTGATGCTTGTAATGAAGGCTTAGGCAGTGTTTTGACTCAAGAAGGGCATGTCATTGCCTATGAATCTAGAAAGTTAAAAACTCACGAAAAGAATTACGCAACATATGATCTGGAGGTAGCAGTTGTGATACATGCCTTAAAAATGTGGCGACACCACCTAATCGGCAGAAAATTTGTTTTAATAACTAATAATAATGGACTGAAATATATTTTAGATCAGCCGAATCTAAATGCTAGACAAGCTAGGTGGTTAGCTTTCTTAAGCGAGTATGATTTTGAAATCCAGCATATAAAAGGTAAAGAAAATAAAGTCATTGATGCATTAAGTAGGAACGCAAGGCTGAATTTTGCAACAGCAATCAGTACTTATGTTTCAGACTTAGATGAATAGCTTAAAGAAGGGGTAAAACAAGATGAAATTTATCAGAAATTGCAAGCTAAAGCTAAGGAAAACCCCACAGAAAACTTGATAAAAGGTTACAGTTTAAATGAAAAAGAGTTTTTACTGTTTAAAGATAAACTGTATGTACCTAACGTACCGAAAGATAAGCTGTTAATTCTGAATGAAATCCATAAAACACCATATTCAGGTCATCCAGGTTATCAAAAAACTATAACCATGCGAAGAAAAGAGTATTTTTGGCCAAATATGAAAACTGAAGTAGTCGATTATATTGCAAGATGTTTAGAATGTCAACAGGTAAAAACTGAACACCAACACCCAGCTGGTTTGCTACAGCCTTTACCTATTCCTAGCTGGAAATGGGAAGTGATTAGTCTAGAATTTATTACTGGACTGCCTAGAAATCAGAATCAGAATGACTCTATTATGGTAGTGGTTGATAAGTTAAGTAAGGCAGCTCATTTTATACCTGTTAAAACTACTTACAAGGCTGCCAATATAGCTGATATTTTTCTAAAGCAGATTTTTCGATTACATGGGATACCAAAAATCATAATCTCAGACAGAGATCCTAAGTTCACAGGGAACTTTTGCAAGTTCTTGTTTAAAGGATTAAATAAAACATTGAATTTCAGTACTTCTTTCCATCCTCAAACAGATGGACAAACTGAAAGGGTAAACCAGGTACTGGAAGATTTATTGAGAATGTATGTGAAAGATCAACCAGGTAAGTGGGAAGACTATTTACATCTAGTAGAATTTGTGTATAATAACAATTATCAGGCATCAGCTAGATTCAGTCCATTTGAAATTTTGTACGGACAAAAATGTAATACTCCTATCTCTTGGAGTAATCCAGTAGATAGATTGGTATTGGGTCCAGAATTGTTGAAAGAAATGGAGGAAATTGTGAAACAAGTGCAGGGAAATTTAAAAGTGGCACAAGATCGGCAGAAGAGTCAAGCAGACTTGAAAAAAATTCCAAAGGAGTTCTAGGTAGGTGAACATGTGTTCATCAAGGTAAGGCCCAAGAAAATCTCTCTAAGACTAGGGAGTTGTGCAAAATTGGCACCTCATTATTGTGGTCCATTTGAAATATTGTCTAGGATTGGTCAGGAGCCTATCAATTAGAGTACACAATGTTTTTCATATTTCCGTTTTAAAGAAATATGTTCATAATGCTACTCATGTGGTTAATTGGAATGTTGTATAGGTGGAACCAGAAGGATAATTCGTGGTGGAACCGAACTGTATCCTCGGGAGGAGGGAAATTACACTTCGGAACCGCACCATTGGACAAGTGAAGGTGCAATAGAAGCACCTTAGTCCTGAAGAAGCCACCTGGGAATTGCAAAGTAAGATGCAAGATGCATATCCAATTTTGTTCCAGTGGACTTCGGAGGATGAGGAATAAATAACATCGAGGACGATGTTATATTTTAAGGGGTTGTGTATGTCACATGCCCCAATTTTGTAAAATAATGTTATCTTATTTTGATATTATTCCCAAACATTATATTAAATTTAATGCTAAGTGGAAACTGATGACTCAGTAGAGTCAAGGATGTGGAATGTAATTCTGAATTTTTAATTTTTAAATAAATCAAAGTGGAGACAACAGCCTGGGAGAGCTGTTAAAAGGAGTGTTACTGGTCAAGTGGTGGAAGGAACTAGGTGGAGAGAAAAAAGACAAGTGGCAGGATCCTCAAACACTTCCTATGTTGCAGGTGGAAACTTCCCTACATTTGGGGTCATGATCCCACAAGAAAATGGGATCAGAGCAGGTGGCTCAATTAATGACAACTAACCCAAAAAGACCTAGGCAATCTTATTAAAAGTGCCCAATGTGGAGAGCTGAGGCTGCTCATTCCAGGAGAAGAATCATTCAGGTGAATGCAATTCAAGGAATTTATTGGGAAAGGGAAATTGAAGGAAGGTGTTTGAGGGGTAAACTGTAGGAAGTTGATCTAGTACAGCTTTGCAGCTGAAAGATCTTACTGCAGTATGCAGAGTTGGTATTGAGTCTCAGGACTGGTACTTTGTTGATTGCCCCACCTAGTTCCAACCAAGCAGACCAGATTAGGCTTCGGGGTCCTGAGAAGTCGCTATTTGAGCGCTCTCCAGGAGTTGGTAGGGAGGAACGACCTCCCATTGCTGTTGTCGTCCAGCTTTAAAGACAGGTTTCATTATCTTTAATTCCTGTGTTATAGTTTATCTCTATGTATGATTAGTAAATGCATGATGTTATGATATGTTGTGTTAAAACCTCATAGATATTCTAGATTAAATATGTACTGTGATGAAAGATAAATCCTACCTGTGTTTTTCCCCATCTGGAGTAATCCATATCGTACTCTAGCATAGGTAGTTTGTTTAAGTAAATAAAGTATGATAGAATTATAAATGAATTGAATATTTATGTTCAGAGTAATGAAATGTTACTTTTCAGTAGATAGATGCCTTCTAGAAAGATTATTAATTTGTTGCATACATGTCATTAGAAATAAACTGTGCAAATAGCATGTTAATACAGGATATTACTCATAGTACTGTTTGACATTAGTAGGTAAATTTTATAAATGATTTTCTACACAGTATTTTTTTACATAGACTGTACTTTACTTGAAAATAAAAGAATTAGTCTTATCAACTGGAAGTTAATAGTTTATGATCGATATAAATATAGTACTGATAGTTTTTCCCTTTAGTAACAATTAATCTTCTTGTATCATTTGAACTAAAGTTAAATGATATGATAAAGGTTACAGTAGTCCTTACTGAGCTCTAATAGCTAAAGGACAATAGTAACTTAAGGTCTCAGGTTAATACTATAAACTATATTATACTTTGTAGAACTGTGTAAATATAAAGAGTACTGATAAGTATGGAGGTTCTTTAACTTGGTATTCTAAGTAATCCACATATACAAATTAAATTAAACTAACACAATTATTACAGACTGCTTTAAGTCATAACCACTATATAAACAAAATTTAACATAAACTTAAGAATGTATGTACTACTTAAATAATAGTATTATAAATGTAAATAATATTATTATTATTCTTAAACAGAGACAACTATAGGTTAATAATTTATAAATACAGTAATAAAAATTACAAGGTAATAACATAGGAAACATTATCCTATTTAAAATAAAAGAAAGTAAAACCCTAGCTCATGAATTGAGCATAAATGATAAATATTGAAATATAAATTATAAATAATTCTAAGTATTGTACTAACCTAGGTCATACTTAGGTAAATTTCTTTTCAAATTATGGTCTAACAGGTGTAATTGCCTTTATAAAAGAAACATAATCTATTAATAACAGCATATATCAAATTACTGGGATTCAAACCCTTAAAACTAATACATTACCATTACCGACATAATAATCATTTCTCGTGTAAATTGTGTAATCATTTTAGATAATTAAATAATACATTCTCAGTCCTTTAAGGACAAATAGACTAAATAGAGAAACAATATAATTATTAACTTAAGAGTAAAATAAACCAAACAAGGGTTTTACAGGTTAAACCCTAACCTACGAATTTCATCAAATATTCAAGATTTACATCACGGCTGTGAGTACAGCTTTCAAAATTTAACATATAAAAATATGATAAATACTCAAACAGAGTCTAACTTCATTAATTTCCAAAAAGGGTATAAGCCCTAAATTTTACAGAGTATAGCTCAACGGCTAGCAATCAAAAAGAAGTTGCAGCGAAGCTATCTTCGCAAGTACACATTCAAAACTGACTGTGAATCCAAGCTTCAACCAAAAACACTACACTCACAAAGCGCATCCACCCTATCAAGGGTTTGATTTTAAAAACATGTTTATAATAACCTGTAACAGTATATAAAAACACAATATAACTCGTAGCAAGACGAGAAAGGGTATTCAAACCCTGGGTGAGTCCAACGACCACCCCAACTGCATTTAAGGAGAGAACCCATCCTTCAAACCACGGGGCTTACCCGAAGTGAAGCCACGAGCCACGGCTGTTGCAAGGGCAGTCTTCTTATCCCTGTATGAGCTGCACTTCAACGAGCACCTGCAGCAAGTGTAAACCCTTATCAGCAAATCATCTCACATGTAAAAAGCTTGAAAGTATTTTCTTAATCGAAACTTGCTACGTACAAAAGAAAGGTTTATGTAATATTTACCTGTCACAGGGAGTATGGTGAGCCGTTATGCGAGCACTGTCACCTACAAACGACACAGTGGAGAACCCATCAACTGTCAAAACCTCACACAGTAGCAAGCTACGAAGAGCCGGGAAGAAAACTGAAGATTCACCAAACTACACAGACTTTGGGGAGAAGGTTTTACAGGAGAAGAACAAATCCACGATTAACAGAGGAAGACTAACAATCAAAACTACTTAGTGGAGGACGGAGGCAGCACAAAGTCAAGGTTTAAGGCGTCGGTAACCAGGAGAACGACGGTGGCCATGGAAGATGAGCCCAAGCAACCCTGGAGCAGCGTAAACTGCGGAACAACAATGCTTTAGGTTAAGTTTCCTGAGTGTTTTATACTCTCTACACATGGACAGGATTCCTCCACGTAGCCTTAAATTTATTCAACAACGAGGGTCATGATCCATAGTTCCTGCATGGAAGAAATATATTATTTGTTTGATTTCGTAGCGCAGGGTAAAACTATATCAACAGCCCAATAATTTGGAGCCAACCTCTAATCATTTGCATTATGTATTATATGAACCCAATCACCAAATTATTATCATGGAAGAGCTTATGTTGACCAAGCAAGGTGTCACGCATAACCATAAACATAAACCCGATGTGGAATAAGCCAAAACCCTTGCCATAACAACATACATTGTTTTATATTAAACATTACCATATCGAGTTAAGCGATGGTATAACTATTTTCTAAATTGGTTTTAATAAGTTAGATAGCATATGATATATGTTATGTTTTTAGATTAGGACATAGTTGAGTCTTGGTATAGTTTTTCTAGAGTGCATATTAACTATTATAAGACCGTGACGACTCTAGTAACAAAGCTTTAAGACCCTTGAGTTGTTCCTTGCAAACTTGAACTCGATGAAGGTTGGGATTTGAGTGCTTGGTAAGTTAACCATTGATATACCACTCATTTTTATAGCTTGGGTATAGTAAACCCTTTTTACTTTAAGAATATTCAAAAGTCTAGCATTTATAGATAGTATCTTATAATAATAATGCCAAGAAGTTAAGGCTAGAATTGATTATGTGACAGTAACAAACTTTTGTAGATGGATGGCTCATCAAACAAGTCAATTATGCATAACTAAGAATTATAAATGAGCTGATAACTCCCATAGCATCGATACTACGAAGTAGTATAAATTTTAAAGATAAAAGTATTATCACAAAATTATGTCATATAGTTTATGCGACATTACTTTGTTAATACTTGGGAGTATTTTCAGTTTGGCATTATGTTCATACAAAGTGTATAGTGGACAGTAAGATAATTACAGAGATAAAACTGATGATAGGAATAAGGATGATCCTATTACTTTTTCAAAAGTAAATAGAACTCAGAGTTATACTTGGGAACAAAGTATGGGTAGCCTTAAGTTCTTGTAGAAGAGTATAATGGTTATAGTTTCTACATTCAAAAGTTCTTACTATTTATAAGATAATAGGATATGAGTACCCTATAGAAATAAGTTAAGGGCCAATAATTATACAAGCAAGACAAGAAAATATTGCAAAATATTGTCAAGTAAAAAAATGTTTATGAGTATTACTAACCACTTAGACTAAAGAAGATATACACATATATGAGATTCTAGTGGTAAAGTCACAATTATGCTGTACTGTCATTACACCTTTTCCAAGCTTGTTTATTTGAACAACTGATGAAAATCAAATGATTTTACTTTACAGGAGCGGTCTAGTGTTTAGCAGCTTATTGTACTAAGCTTTTTAATTTGCAAACAAAATATTGCTGACACTAATAAATCTTTTAAAATATATACTCAATCAATCATACCTGTAAAAACCTGTAAGAAACAGTATTCATCTGCGTTAGCACGAATGCTAAGTAAGCCCCGGATCTAAAAGTAGATTCCACCTACTGACATAAAAGAGCTAATCAGTAAACTGAAGCATATAACACACAAAAAGATTTTTATCCTGGTACAAAAAATAAACTGTTAAGAAACCACTTACTTAACTGATCTTAGGCTAACTGTTAGCTGTTAGTAGAACCACAGGTTATAACATTTATTATTAACTCAAAAATTTTAAATTTTTATGAAAAATTGGGGTTGTGACATGTGCCTTCACTTATGGTAACTCTATTGACCTAACAAACTACCCTAAAACCCTTACCCTTAAGCCTACATTCTATTCTACATGCCTTGCCCTTAAAACACTAATGATGCCCTCTTAACCCATGCCTTTTACAGAAAGCCCTTATTTGATGACCACTTGATGAGTAGCGGACACCCTTACATTTGGTGGCTAAGAGAACACACCCATACATTTGTTAACCCTAAAAACAAAGTGTGTAACAAGTATTAATTAATTTTTAAAAACATTCAATCATTTAAGCATTAGTTAAGTAATTAAAATATTAACTAATGCTTAAATGATTGAATGTTTTTAATAATTAATTAATACTTGAGAAGCTGACTAACATTACCCTTCTACTTCATCGTTGAACCCTTGAAGTGGAAACATGTTAAAACAATTTTATATTTAATAAATAAACCCTTCACCAGGTTGCTCTCCATTAAGTGACTTAAGTTAAAACTTTTTCTAATTAATAAAATTACTTAGACCACCCTACAAGTTGGCCCTAAAATATTTCTCTCTCATGCCTATAAATACACCAACATTTTATCATAACAAATCCAACCAAAAATCAATTGTTTTGACTGAGATTCGGGTAGATGACTGAGGCTTTCTCACTGGTCTAACAGCAGCATACAAATTTTTACAGAGACTTTTTTTGGGTGTTTGAAATTAGTGACAGCTCGAGTTTTTCAAGGGAAGAACAGTCTGATTTTTTTTTTGGGGGGGGAAGAATATACAGTCTTGCACCCATTTTATCAAAGCTTGAGGATGGTTTTTGCACATGCGTTTAAGAGTTAAGGTTTGGTTACTGTTGCCTACATCCAAGCCCAACTTTTGAGAAAAGTGAACAGCCCAAGTTTAAAATTCAAAAGTCTGAATTTGGTTTGATGGTTGTTGCTGCTGCTTGCAATTGTGAATCCCTTGGGTGATTGACTGATGAAACAATACAAGTTTTTGGTCACTACTGTATTTGAAGGTTGAACAATCCTGAATAATCTGTTGCTTTCTTCACTACCTAAACAGTTCTGAGTTGTCAAGGTTTGTTCAAAGTCTCTTGGGTGCTCAACATTGCTTCTGCCTTCATTTGTCAAATCTGAGCCTTCTATTCCTCGGGGACAAGTACAACATGTGTGTAAGAACTTTTGGGGTCTTCTACTCAGCCAATAATATAGGTATGTATAAGGCATGCCATTAATATAAGTGTAAAAGTGTATGTACAGTATGAGTGTACATGTGTTGAAGTGAAGAATTTCGCTGATATTTTTTTGGTGGACGAAATAATAAAGATGAAGAAGTATGAGCTCGTTGACTGAGGAAAATGTGACTGAGGTTTTTCAGTGGAGTGTCGACTGAGGCAAAACTCGTGGAGATTGAATACTTCAGATAGCAGCAGTCAAGGAACAATTCCGATTTTTTTTGTGGTTTATGACAGTCCGGATTTTTGGACTTGCTTAGGGTTTATCACAGCTTGTTCCACATTTTTTTTTCATGAAGGATAATCTTTGAATAGTTTGAACAAGGCTGAGGCAGATCAAAGATGGTGGATACTTATGTGGGGTTATTCTATATAAGTTTTGCTACTATATAAACAGTCCCAAACTTGACAATTGTACACCAGTCCTGAATTCTTTCAGAGGTAGATGATAGTCCGAACTTAACCCAGGTTGAAGGAAAAACATAGTATGATTCTTGATTTTGGTTTGGGGTTCCTCTCAGTTGATAAACTGACTGAGTTTGACAGTCTGAAAGGTGACTATTTTTGGGGTTTTTACCAACATATACACAGTCCAAGTCTTGACTGTGTTAGAGGTCATCTACAAGTGTACATGCAGTCCAAATTTTGCTTGCTTGACAGTGATTTCAGTTGTGATTACTACTTTCTTTTGATGATAGAACTGAGCTTTCCATAGTGATTTATTTGGGGTTAAAACAATCCATCTACAACACACATACTTATCCCAAAGTGTGAGCTTTGACATGCACAAACAAAGAAATAGCAGAGCATAGATTCTTTAGTAATTGTGGATGACAATGAGCAGTGTGTGGCAGTGATATCTACAGGGATGATTTGACGGTGACTAGAGTGCAGAGGTTATCAATAGCATAGTTTGGTATGTGACAGGTCCACAGGTTCGACAATATTCTTCTTATCATGGTGGCAAGACGGGGCAAGGAAAGGAGGTCGTAGCCTTCCGGTTGAAATCGAAAAACTAGGGAGTGGCAACTTCCTTCAGGTCGTAGCCTGTAAATCAGGGGGTCATAGCCTCCTTCCAGTTGAAGCTGGAAAATTGAAGTCTATATAATAAGGGGGTTGTTCCCTCCTTCTAGTTATTTCTGGAAAACTATTTTTAAAAGGCTTCCGTGGTTTTACCCCCAGAACTTGGGTTTCCACATCAAAAACTATTGTGTACTGTGCATCTCGTTATTTTTATACACATTGATGATGTGCTGTGATTGGTGATCAGCAACCTGCTTCTGATTAAAATTTTAAATAGTACAAATATTGATTCACCCCCCTCTCAGTATTTCAACACTTTCTTCCCTGTCATCCCGTCTTGTGTGTTGATTGGGTTCTATTTTCTTTTATTTTATGCATTAACAAAATAATTGAAAATGAATATTTATTGATGAATTAATTAATGAGTTTTACATAATCCTAAGAAATAATGATTTCATATATTTGAAGCACATTGTTGTTGAGATGGCTCCTCTTGCAAAGCAATTATGTTTATTTTCTTGACCATCTCCTTGTACACTTTTTTGGAAAACCCATGCATTATAGCAATCAAGATCTGTGATGCTCAACTGATCCGTCGATAACCATTCTTTAGAAAGAAAGGTCTTATTTATAAAATTCTGTAAATGAGAAAGATGGTTATATCCTCGATCCTTGAGCTCATCCGTAAGAGGAAGAAGGAGAAGATGGTTCCCATCTCCACCTATCCAAGGATCTTGAACGATCTGGATGTGCATACCATCACTGACTTTCCATTCTAACCAATCACCTATGAGATCAAAGGATTGGGATATAACTTTCCACATTTAGAGATGTGCCTTTGTTGCTTATCTCTAATGTGGAACCAGTCAATCATAGTTAGCAAACTGATGTATTTACAGGTCACCACAATAGCCCAAAATCCATTACCTGTTAAAATGCATCAGACACCCTTAGCATCTAAAGCTTTGCAAAAACAACTAAGGTCTTTAAGACCCCATCCACCCAAATATTTAGGCCAAGCGATATAAGACCAAGTTGTCCATTGAAAAGGAGATATATCCAAAACTCCTTTCCACAAGAAGTTATTGCATAACTTGTGAATCTGCTCTAGAATGCCTCTGGGTACATGTTCCAAAGAGACCCAATAAACTAATATGGCCCCAAAAACATATTTTACCAGAATAAGTCTGTCGCCCATACTGAGCCAATTGTTGCACAAATGTTGTAGTCCCTTCTCAATTTTGGTAAGAATCCAAGACCAGTCCTTCTTCAAGTTCATATAAGCATTAGGTTTTAGAGTAAAACCTAGATAATTAAGCCCCTTGTCAAGATCCACCATAAAAAATGGAAGTAAATCACTGGTCCAAGCTCTACCCGCTTTTGAAATATTTATGGTTGTAAAAGTGGATTTGTTATAGTTAAAAACCCTACTGGTAGCAGTAGAAAATAGAGCTAGAAAATCTTTGTGAGAATGAATTCCCTTCTACACCCATTGGAGAAAAGTAGTATATCATCAACAAAAAAGAGGTGTGATATAAAAAGATGGCCATTGATATGGATGCCCTTATAAGAACCATTTTTTCTAGCATCAAAAAATAAATTCGTGAGCCCTTCAACAACCAAGAGGAAGAGGATAGGTTCCAAGGGACACCCTTGGCGCATAACCCTCCATGGCCTAAAAAAAATGGTGGCGTTCCATTGATTAGAACAACAAAAGAGACAGACAAAACACATGACATAATCCAATTTACCATCTGCAAATTGGAGTCGACTTGAAGGAGAACCAGATGCAAGTAGAGCCATTTAACACGACCATATGCCTTTGATAAATATGCTTTAATGACTACCACATGTAATTTTTTGGTCTTAACAGTATGAAGAAACTCCTAGGAAATTCCTACAACATCATGAATTTGTCTTCTGACAAGAAAAGAAAATTTCTCTTGAGAGACAGATTGAGAAAGGATGCTCTTAATTCGGACAATTATAATCTTAGAAATGATTTTATATATACAATTACATAAAGAGATTGGTTGATAGTTGTCCAAGCTCTCTAAATAGGCACATTTTGGGAGTAGAGTGATAAAAGTAGAATTGAAAGCAATGAGTACTTTACTTGTGCGTCTGGAATCTTCAATAACCCCAAGTAAATAATTTTCAAAAAGGTCCAAGAAAGATGTGAAAAAATCAAAGGGTCGTCCATTGGGTCTTGGAATTTTGTCCCTTTATAACGTGCTTGAGTTGTCCTCCATCAGAGCTTGGTCACAATCATGATTAACATAGGATGGCTAATGCAAGATGATCCTCATCATCTGATCAATGGAACTTGATTCGTCTTCTTTAAAGGGACCACTACAATGTTGAACCCCCACATCTGTCAATGCTTCAAAACCTGATACAGTCTCACCTGCTCCATTTTTAAGTTGCCAGATTGAATTTTTACTTTTTGGATGATTGTTATGTTGAGTAAAAATTTGTTTTTTGCATCCCCTTTCTGAATCCATATGGCTCGGCTCTTGAGCCGCCACATCTCAACATTTTCCTCAATAATTTTCTTATATTTGGCTAATAGGTCCAAAAAGGCAACTATAACGATTTTCTTCTATTTGGCTTATGAATAAGGGAACTATAACCTGTAGGGTTAAGATCATGAAGGAGATGGATCTCATTTTCCACCAAGGCAAGTTCCTCAGATCTAGCCTTTCTTTTTTCAGTCGTCCATCGAATAGTAGACACTTTGAGGGCTTTCAAGTTTGATAGAAACTGTAGGGTAGTTGACTCCCTGAGAGAGGGATTGAAATGAGACCATGAGTTCCTTACCATCTGGAAAAAATATGGATCCTCCATCCATACGACACAATTTAAAAGGGCTCGGGGTCTTATGATCAACTACAAAGATGTCTAGAATTATAGGAAAGTGATCCGAATCACGTTCGGCTAAAGACCAAATTTATGTTTGGTGTTATTGTATTTATATGATCATTATTTTGTTGAACCAAACACTAGGTGATTTCTATTCATTGCATTATAGCTTAAAATTTTAAACTTTAAATCATTTAAAAACATAAAATAAAAAGATGAAACCACACACACATATATATGACGTGCTCTATACAATAAAATAAAATTATTTCCAAATGGGGACGGTGTAATGGTTGGTTTCCATGAATGTTTCCCGTCATCCCCCCGAGCCCATGTTAGATTCTCGGAGCCCTTCACAAAAAGTTCAAGGTCCTCCATCTAGGTGTGGAAAAAAGAGATTTCTTATTTAAAACATAATAAAATTAAAAATATTAAGTAAATAAATGTTTATCCATACTATTTTGTTAAATTGATTATAGAGTAAAATCATTTGAAGGCATTCATTTAATATTTAACTTCATCTAATATAGTTTTGTCACCAATATAAATCCATCTTTACTCCATATTTCACATATGTTTTCTATGGTAAATGCAAAATTAAAATAAATTTACACTAAATTTAGAATTTAAAACATAACTTGAACATATTATATAATAAATTTATAAAATAATAAATTAAAAGATAATAAAAGCAAAAATTATTGAATATTTACCACCTTATTATTGATGAAATATATAGGAAAGTATTGTTAAGTTTTATAATCAATTTTCCAATTGAAAAAAAAAATAAACCATTATTAATAAATGAAATAAAACTAAAAATATCAGCAACTTTAAAGATTTGGAACATGCAATAATGCTAGATTTGAAACATGCAATAGTGCTCCTCGAGCGATGGGCTGTAGATACAATCTCAGAATATCTGTTGAGCAATCTTAGAGATCTGAACGATACTCTTCTTGGATGTAAACAGGCACCAAGGCACCATTATAGTTATTGCGGGCTTTTTTTCTATTATAGTTAAGATTATAAAAACCTTTTTGATGAGCATCTTTAACATGTATCTTTTGTTTTCAATAGAGTTAATAAAAGTTAAATGTTTTTCTTATGAAAAAATATAATAAGTTTTTTAACAATAAATACATAAAAATATTTAATACATATTAATTTTCATAAAAATATCGATTTGGAATGAAAAAAAGTCCTTTTCTTATAGCATTTATTCTTTATATTTAACTTGTTAAATGATTATGCTAATATAAAATATATAAATAAAAATATTACCTACTTTACAGCCACATTTTAAAAAACATAATAAATAAAGGAAGTAAATTATTTTATTTTATTTAATATGTCATTCAGTTAGATTTTGATGTTTTTTTTGTTTTTTTTTCAACTATGAGAAACTCTTTATGTGGCTTTGGGTAGTTGTCTGCCTGAGTTTCATTAGGGTTTCTTTTCTGTCGACAAAGAGTTTGGATAGTTAAACCTGAAGGTAATAGAATTGATAATCGGGGTGGTTAACTGAACAATCTGGATACCGGTTGCAACTAGAGTACAGCCACAGCCGTAGTTGTACAAGAATTTTTTGGGGTGGGGCTTTGTATAACATACACCTCTTTGGCAGAAATTGAAACCAGACTTCTAACAGGGCAACCATCAAACCTCAACGTTGTTCCTAGCCATCTTGCCCCCTAGACCCTCACCATGAAGTTTGAACATGAGACTCATGAGAACCAAACCCCACAAAAACCAAGGTTTGAAGATTTTGATGTTTTGTTGTGAAATCAACATCTTGACCAACATAATAAATAACAACAACAAAATAGTAATTACGTCGTAAGGCGTTTAACAAGTGGAGTCTACTCTCCAAAATAAATGCTTTTTGGTTTTTCAGCCCTCGATATTCTTGTCCGACGATTCGGATAATCTCCATCGTTGATGTCCAGTCTGCCATTACTGCTGCTGTCCAGTCCGCCATTACTGTTGCTGCTTACGGTCAAGCGGTCTAAGGAGCCAGTATGCTAAAGTGTTGGAGCTTTCTACTTTTTCTTTTGCTTATGCTTTGCAGGTTTCTGAGATTCTAGGTGAAACGCCATCTGATGGGCTTGGGCTGCTTCAGCTCACAGCCTCATCCTCAGGTTCTGCTGGTTCGTCCTCATCGTCTTTTTTTCCATTTCCGGAAGAGGAAGAAGAAGAGGAGTATTTCAAGTTGAATGACAACAGATTAACCCTTCCGATGTTCTGCTCTAACGGGGATGGACATGGACATGTACAGGCAAGCTTATTCTAACTTACCTTACAAAGCCATGCCTCTTTCATGTTGCTATTCATTGCATTTCTGTTATTTTATGCCGGTTTTATTTTTCTATGTTCAGGGGGTTTCAGCCAGAAGAGAAACTGGCAAGAAGATCATCATGGATTCAAGGGTTTCTCTGTTGAAGAAGGATTGTTCCACTATTTCACAGTCTGTACCTGTGAAACTATGCGGAATTTGCTTTGAGGATTCGGCCGATATGTTCGAGGGAAGCCTCTGTTTGCATCGGTTTTGCGAGGCCTGCATGACGCGATATATCCATTCAATGCTCGAACAGAGGCGGCATCAGATATATTTCCCCCACGATTCTTGCGGTGAGGCTTTGACATTAGATGAATGCAGGTATTTTCTTCCCGCTGAGATATTTGAGCAATGGTCAGCTGTGATGGTGGAGGCAGAAATGCCCGAAGCCCTGAAAGTATACTGCCCTTTTCTCGATTGCTCTGGACTTCTCGTAAAGGAAAATGTTGGAACCTTGGAAGTTGAAGACGTTGAGATGGCCGAATGCCCGTTCTATAACAGGTTGTTCTGTGCGCGTTGCAAAGTCTCGTGGCATGCCAATTTGCAGTGCTCTAAGTTTCAAAGCCTGCCGTCCACTGACAAAACTGAAGCTGATTTTAAGCTTCTCAAGCTTGCCGAGGATCGGAAGTGGCGCTGCTGGGGAAAGTGCCAATCGATGGTTGAATTGACTTACAGATGTAATCACATTACTTGTAGGTGCGTTTTTTCGTTTTTTTTCTTCCAATTTTACATTGTAGCTTGTCGGTTGGGTTCTCAGGTAGTAGACCTCATATAGGACCTAGGGTTGAGAATCAAACCTGAGCTTCTTAGTCATTAGAGAAACACTACAAACTGAATAATCTGTTTAGAGTTGGTTAAGTAATTCGGGGTTGATGGCAGTTTATACAGGTGCCACCATGAGTTCTGTTATGTTTGTGGCATCTCATGGAAAAACGGATGCATACGATACCCAGGCTAAATGGTTTTTATTTCTCTGATTTTTGTTTCTCCACCAAGTGCATTGGTTTTCAATATGCAAATGGTATTGGGGATCAATGACAAATACCTGTACTATGTGCATGGGCTATCAATATGGATTTGGTACTGGAGATCAATGACAAATACCTGCACTGTGGAATAGGTTAGATCTATTTTGCATGTTCAATATCAGACTAGATACTTGTGTATGTATACTTGTAGTTACCCTGTTCATGGTGTCAGGTAACTAAAAAAATGAAAGTGCTTCGGTCAAAATTAAGAAAAGAACTCGGGTTAAAGAAGTGGGGTATCACTAACAGGCCATTTGCCAGCAAAACAAAACAACTCAGTAGGGGAAAACCACTAAGTGAAACCAGTTTTGTAACGCTAAGTTCCATTAAAGAGAGTTTTTTTTAATTGAACCTTGGTGGGTTACCTAGCATAACAGAACTAGGTTATCAAGCTCATTTGCAACTCAGTCTGAGTTTGTAGATTAGCAATCAATGCCCAATGCCATTTTCTTTAAAAAAAAACCAATATCCTTTACTACCACATATACATAGAATTTTGCAACGCAAATAAGAAACTGTACCAAATACATTGATAAATCAAATTCTCAGCTTATATCAAAATACCTGGGTTGCGCTTCTATCAAAATACCTGGGTTGCGCCTCTAGCACCATACTTGCTATGAGGAATCTAATGAAATTTACTTTGCACATAAGCCTTTATTCCGACTACCCCTTGCGTTTACATTCTATGAGCCTGCATGTATTCCCAGTTTGATATGACAGCATAGAATGCAGCTTGGATCTAGTTGTGACATAGAATGTATCTTGAACCATTATGAAAATAAGAAAAATAGAAACATAAAGCAAAACAAAAATCAGGCATGACAAGGGGAGGCAAAGGTGATATCATTCATGCTCCTTGATGGATTAACAAAGGCGGCCAAATGTAGGACATGCAGAAAGCATCGACAGTTGTAATCCAACCAAACATATCACAAGATTCAAATTGAAGAAAACTCAAAGTAGGTGAGCGTCGTGTTAACTTTTAAGTACATGTTTCAATTTTATTTTCTATTTTTCAATTATCCGTCACTTCCTACTTTATTATTGTAGTCATACAAACAATAAACATGGTATGAAACTTTTATAAAATTGGATTATTAAAATATTATTTTTATTACAAAATCAAAAGCTCTCCATAATTCATTATTTAATATGTGGTGTAACATGTCTTTTTCCAATGGTTTAACCTGTATCAGTGTATCAGTAAGAGAGGTTATACCTCACTGTAGCTTTGTATTAATAAATACCTGCTTATTATTCATTTTTGGTCCTTTACATTAAACCTTTTATCATTTACAATATGTTGTAAATGAGAAATAATTAATTAAATATTAATTAGCACTATTTTTAAATTATTTTAAAAAATTGGAAACTTATCTGCATGGAGTCTGTATCTCGATGAAATTCAAAAAGCATTAAGAAAAATAACTTCAAAAATACAGACATGTTTCACAGAAAACATTATAAAGATACGCCATACAACGTTAAACTTTAAAGAATAAACCGTGGGCTTTACATGATATTCAATATGCCATAAGTACAATAATTTAAGTAAAATAACAGTGTGACAATAGATATAAAAAATTATAAAAAGAAAACTGAAAACAATACTAAAGAGATGAAGTAGAGAAAGAACCTTGTGATAAATTTGGTAAAGAAAGTCATCAGGTTCATTATCACGAATATGATAGGCAACGACCTCATAAGGCAGTGCATAGTCCAGTCTACGAAGAACTGCGTCAAATACATCGATACAAAAGCCTGTGACTTTGCTTTCCTTTGTGGTACTGTCAACTGTTGCATTCACAAATTGAGGGTACACATTTTTAATGTGAACTCCAATCTTGATCCTCTTAACCACTGTTGATCGCTTAATACAATGACACGGGGGCCATGATTAGACGAGTTCTGGTATATAGATTTATGCACAGGCACAGGCTTAAAATGATTTTTTCCAGGTAATTACTTTGTAATTAGGTTGTGTTTAGTTAGTGCGATCAAGATTTTGTTGCATTCCCAGAAATATTGTATTTATGAATACACTTCCATGGCAGAGGAGGCAAAGTCTCCTGACGCCATTTGTGTAGTAGTTAGTTAATTGGAATGGAGGATTTGGATTGAATGTTTTGCTTTGATGTAAATAATAAAGGTAGGGAGTGCGTTATCTTTACAACCCAGAAGGGACTGATTCTGGGTCAATATGCTCTTATAGTTGGTGCTGTAATATGATATACAGGAGGAACTGAGATTTTGGATGATATAAGCAACATAGATTTGGGTGATAAAATTACAGATTGGAGTGGTATAGAATTGAAAATTTGTTGATGCTTTATTGAAAGTAACATAGAATTGAAAATCTATAGATGGGTGCTGTAGAAATAAAGATTTGAGCATTATAGAATTCTCATTGTGGATGCTTCCTTTGTGACAAGATTTGTGTAATTCACAATACCATACACAGATCTTAATTCACAGTACCATACACAGATCTTACAGGGCATTTTATTACAAAATACCACAGATCTCATAGGGCATTTTGTTAGAGTATTAAAAAAATTATATCATCCTTTTCGGCTCCTTCAAAGTTCCCAGTCTCATGTCTATTCATTTTTTTTACTTCTGTACCATCACAATACCATACACATATCAAACAATCTCATGCCATTTGTTTTACTTCTATACCATACACAGATCTTACAAGGCATTTTATTAGAGTTTATAAACAAAATTATATCATCTTTTCTGGTTCCTTCAAAGTTCAGAGTCTCGTCACTCAATTATGATATTGTCCATTCATTTTTTTTGTACTTCTCTACCAAGTTGCTTCCCATATATCATTTATCCTATCCTTTACAAGATACTAAGGGGACTCTTATACGGATCTTCAACACCCTAGAAGCCACTCATCTGCAAGAGGTTTGACTTCTATTTCTACATATTCATGTTTGAAACATTTATGTTGGCTTGTAAAATTTCCATCATTCCTTAGTTAAAGTCTTCTGCTTTGGAGCATTGACCTTAAAAGAACCTTCTTCCTTACACAAGAGTTAATCAGGATGGGCTCTTTGAAAGTATATTGGCATTAAAAGACCAGCTCTTTGTTTAAAAGGGGTTGATGAGGATCTTATATATTAATTCTAATTCTAATTGAATGAGCAATGGGGAATTGTTCTGTGCCTATAAATACTGATAGATGAAATTTGTGAAAATAATTATAGGGCTTTGAGTCACTGTCGGTCACTAATGTAGATTGGGTAAAAATACTGTTAGGCTTATTTGTTGTTATGCTTATTTATAGCTATTTGTGGCTTTTCTATTAAGAATAGAAGTAAATATCGTGTGCAT
>LPNX010889472.1:393057-475372 GCA_001517045.1 Pseudotsuga menziesii | reverse complement strand
GGCAATAGCCCTGCAGAAGTGGGAAAATCCTCAGATTTTCCAAGGTACAATTATGTACATTTCATGTACATGGAGTTGCCACCTAGTTGAAATAGGTGGGCAACACATTGTAAGTGGCATAATCTAAAATATAAAGGGTGTTCATTGTTTACTAATGGGAACAGATAATAATAGGGTGTGGCCCCCATCCATGTAATCTAATCAAATAGAAATAGTCCTATTTTGGTTGTCTTTCTTATGCCTCTCGTGGGCATCCAATAGTGGGGGCGAGGGAAGCCAATCGCCAGTGTTTTTCCGTTGTTTCAATAGTGGATTGAGACCTATCCCTTTCCAATAATGGGGGTTTCAGATAGGTCTATCATTGACATATGCATCGTGATTTGTGAATGTGTAATGTGTATTGATTGTAATTTCTATTGAATATTTGTAAATATTCTAGTTTCTAAAAAAATTTATATTTGAAAATATATATATATATATAACGTGTCCTTCGTGTCCTAATTTTGGGGGTCATCGTGTCCGTATCAGACACTCATATTCCCGTGTCCTCTGTGTCTTATGTCCTCGTGTCAAGTGCCTTGGGTTTTTACTGTTTACGGTTTTTTGAAAGAAAAAAAGAGGCACTCTCAAGAGTCCTTCTTTTCAGAAGGTGGTGCCCACAAGCCCTTCATTTTGCAAAACGCATCCTGCTTTTCGATAATGAGTGCCCACAAGCCACTCATTTAGAAAATTGTGCCTCACACATTCATGAGACATTTTGTTGTGCACTTTGCGGTGTTTCATGAAATGGGGGGCATGGCGAAATGTTTCAATCTTTCACCACATGCCCCTTTGTCTTGAGGGCATGGGAAGTACAGGAGGTGCACCCTCAACCATGCAAGACCCATCCCAGTGTAGCGTTGGTAAATCATAGAACAATGAACCCAGAATTAAAGTCAAATTCAATATATCTAGATACTACTCATATTAGAACAGTTCACAAAGATAACTAAATTACAAAATTTCTATCATTTCAACTTCAAAAGTCATATTCTGGAACAAAGAAAAGACAAGTTAAGAAAAGCCAAAAACTACAACAATGTTACTTTTAGAGTACTCACAAATTCATCATGAATACAAGGTCTGGAAAGAATATGAAACTATTATATGTCTATGTTGTAACAGTTATACAACAGGACTAGTCTCAGGTAGTCTACCCATATACAGTGTACACATACTTATAGATCACACACTCCCAAATACATTATTAAAAGTGGTATAGACAAATTATGGTTGCTTAACAACCTAAAATTAATCTTATCATTGGTCAGGTCATAGAAGTTCATTAACATAACTTTATAATACAAAAGTAATATATTAATAAAATTTAATGGTGGAATCCCTCGTTTTCTCCTGTAACTTCCACACTCAAATGACAACTCTGAAAAGTGTTGAATTTTTTATACCGTGGGAGTTGTTCCCCTTGGTGACTTTTGCCTAAGTCACTAGGAAAAGGGATCATGTCACATGGACTTTATATTAATGACTTGAGATGAGCATTAAATGCTCTTTAGAGATTAAATTGTACTTTGAGTAAAAATGTAAAAAGTGAGTGAATTAAATTTTAATTTGTGGACAAAAGTGATTTTATCCCAGCCACCCATCTAATCTAATCTGGGCCCTTGGATTAGATGACCCTTCACTCACCCACCCATTTTTACCTAAAAGGAAAATTTTCCATGTGAAGAGGCAGATTATTCATTTTTGAGATAGAGAATCGAATTTCTGAGAAAGAGGAAAAACGCAGCTGAAGTATTTTTCCTGGCATGAATTTCGAGGTGAAGGTACAGCAGTTCAAAGGGCACGAATTTCGAGGCAGCATTAAAAGCATTTATTGCAGCCATACAGTACTGTTCGTACAGTTTTTTTCAATTTATACAGGGCACGAATTTCGAGGTAGACAAGTGGGCATGAATTTCAAGGCAGAAATTCTCTGCTTCGGCGGGCACAAATTTCGAGGCAGTGGCCGTACAGTGCAGGCCGTACAGCCTATCTGTATAGCGTCCGTACAGTCCTGTAGCAACACGGTTTTCGAGGAGGTTGTAGACAAAAAATTTTGGGTTTGACATTTCTGAATTTGGCACGAATTTCAAGGTTGATTTTAATCGTCTGGTTGAGATAAGTTGTGACTGAAAATTTTTGCTTACTACTGTACTATTGAAAGATAAATAAAGAATTTCTCTCTCACAGGTTTTCCCCGGAGGTTGGGCTTTTTCTTGGGTCATTTGACCAAAATTCCTGAATCTGATTTTTATGTGTGAATGAGTTTTTTCATTGCTGCTCATTAAATTTGTAAAAATTCTTCTTGTGTTTCAGTCATATATTGTTTATGCGAAATAACTTAATTTGCAGCAGAAAGATAAATTGGGTTGGGCATTAAACAATGTTTAAAATAGAGGTTGAAACCTGGTTGGGAGAGTGCGGAGAAATTTACAAAAACTTAAAAGTAACGCAACATCTTAAAAATTATCTGCTAAAAACGAACAAATTATCTATTGCAAAAGAATGGGTTCTAAATGACTGTTATCTTCTCCTTAAACCCCCCCGTATATGCAAGTTGAAACCACTACAAAAGCTGACACTCGATAAAAAAACTAAGTACATTTTTCTTGCTTCTGACACTCCTCGAGGCCACACAAGCCTCAACTAGGCTTTCATTTACCCTATTACCCATCATATTGTACGAGGGATAAACTCGTGATTTTCATCACATAACAAGATTTTCAACATGATGGCTTTGGCTTAGAGCCTCTTACCACCTGAGTTGCACTCAGTCGGACTTTCAAGTGAGACAGCAAAGATGAACAAAGCACTTGTTCAAACTCGTAACTCAAAGGTCCTTCAAGCCTTCACGGCATTTTTATTTTTTTGTACCACATGTTCATACACCTTCGAGGAAGTTGTAAACATGTACTAGCATGGAAAAATTTTTGTAAAGGACTTGGCTTCCTAAGACTTAAACGTCAATCCGATCATTCCAAGGTGTTCTTTCCCTTTTCAATCATGCAATGTTGAGCGAGCGATATATAATTTTCAAGTTTTTCACCTCTCCTCCAAAGCTAGAATGGTCGTCTTGGTGGGTAGGCCTTAGGAGGTTATTAAAGTTCACGTGTCAATGTATATGAGCATGCTAGGCATCAATATTGAGTCATATGGACATGTGCCAGGTCCCCCTAGAGTTTCGTTTGATTCCAAGAAAAATATTTTTTTTCGTTTTTAAGCCATTTTTAATGGTTTAATTAAAAAACTTCAAAATGTAATAATTGATGGGTATGGAGTCCGTTTTTGGCGTGGGGATGCTCGTTTTCACACTCAGAGCATCCTCTTTACCCTAGATGCCACTTTTCATGTGTTTCGGGCGGCTAAAACATCCAGTGGAGCATTATTCAGCTAATGGAACATCAAATTGGCACTTAAATGCTAAAAGTGCATCATTTTGGCATACGTCAAAATAGTGAAAAAGTCAAATAAATGATTGTTTAATGGTTAAGTGATGATGGGGTATGGTGGTCTCCATGTGGGCAAATTCTGCTTAGGAGGAAAACGTCGTTTAAAATCATGTTTCACTACCATATTTTATCCATAGTTTGATGTCACACTTTGCTCCATGCAAGTGATTCAAACTTCAAAGAATGGGGTATGGCCCACGCTTTTAAACTAACGAGTGGGTGACATGAGTATGACTCATCATTTAAGGAGGGTGTCATATGTTATGTTCTACTTACCATCTTATCCTATGTTTCACCCATTGCTCACGTTATGGGCCATTCGAATGTGATAGCATGGAGGTAGGTAGCACATGGAAACTTGGTAAGTGTTTGAAATGGTTGTGAGTTGGTGAGGGGCACACCTCTCTTGTAGAGGTGGCGCTCTCTCAATGGAGACTAAAACAATCACACTCACCTACCATCACATGAACTCAAGCTCAGCTACGCTTGACCTCTCAGTGGTGGTTTTTCCCCCGGGATCTGCTTTTGCTATAAATAAAGAAATACTCTCTCCCATTCAATGTATGGGAAGAGCTTGCACTCGTAACTTGTATTCATTTTGAAAAATAAAGAGACTTTGGAGGTATGGATTGTGTTGTGCCTTGGTGGAGTGTGTTATCACATATATAGTAGCCAGGCTACCATATTCTATTTTTCAGACACAGTGCATTTTTCAGCCAGATCTCTTACATATGAGATGCTGAGATGAGCAGTTTTGATGGATCATTATTGTATTAGTGGACTATTGTACTCTCCCATGTCAGGACTGGGTCTCAGGACACTCAGATTTGAGGACCGATGTAGCCATTTAGTCATTACAGAGCAGTTATTGATGCCCAGATGTATATCAGTACTTTCTCATTGGAAAGATGGTGTTTCAGATGGATTATATTACATGATTATGACTGAGCTTTTTATATTGTGTTACGGTTATCATTGCTCTTATATGGATTTTTGTGACATATATTAACTTGTGGTATCATGATCTGGCGATCATAATTATATGGACTTATATGTATTTGTATTTATGTATTGATGTCCCTACTCTAACTTTGAAGTTCCTAATCTATACTCATTGGTTTTACCCTCCTTAGGGAGAATAGAGGTAGTCATTCCCACCATTGTCTTGGCTTGCTAGTGTTAGCTCCATCATTCATTGTCTTCACCCATCCGTTACCTTCCAGTTTAGTTTTCAACCCGACTAACTTCTTGACTTATGGCATGGCCGATCTTTTTCCCCGCTAGAACTTTTGTTGGACAAGCCCCCCTGTTTATATTGTGTCTCGACTCTGAGTTGGTGACAAAACTTGCCTTTGGTAAGTTGGATTGTATGCCTAAATCATTCTGGTTGGTTGTCCCGATGTTTGGCACTGTGCAGAACTCTCCCTGGTCGCTTGAGATGTTGTTGGCTAAAACTGAAAGCTCATGTACTACATGTATTGGAAATATTGAATATGCGCCCATGGAAAATGAAAATGATAAAACTGTGTTTCTTAACATATGTAAAGAGGGAAAGAGCAATGAAATGCTAAAATACTCCTTGAAGAGTATAAGAAAAGGTCCAAAAAGGCAATGGTTAAAAATATGCTATATCCAAATATTGCTAACCTTATAAAAATAAATATGTCCAGGATGAAAGCTACGATTAGCTGTGCTTTTAAGCACTGGTGAAGTCCCAAAGGGTCATATAGGCCAAAAAGCCCATGGAATAAAATTGATGGTCCTAATGAACCTGGATCAAGCTTGATGTAGACATGATGCCTAAGTTGAATAAGCACTCTCTAAACAACTCAACCATTTGTGAGGCACTACCATTCCTTGTGTTGTTGTTTGTCTGACATTGGTTTTAGTGAGTATTCCCCTTCCATATCCAAAAATTCATGATGTTAAGTAGGAAGTCCTCCTTTGCCTTAGCCTTGTCAATTTCATCTGTCACCGTTCACTAGCAAATTGGCTACAACTATGAAATGAGTATAGTCCTGAAAGTCTAGTCTGAGTAATAATAAATAAAGTCTTATATATGTATTGGTTGATGTACCGCCAGTGAAATGACTGCTACTTGTTGTGATTGTTGCTTGAATGAGTTATAGAGCATGTCTTAGCCTTTTAACACTTGCAGCAGATAGATGATAGTCTGAGTTATTATTGGTGTCTGATCATTTACAGATGGTTATATTGTTTATTGGATATGGTTGATGATCAGATAGAGACATGTCAGGGGTATGAGTATACACCTTAGATGGATTTGGACTCTCTGAGTCTAATGACAGTTTATTTCCAGTTCCGAGCACTTGCAGATATGATCAGGCTCATTCTGCCTCTCTGATGCAGTTTTTCTTCACAGGTTGATATGTCTGAGCAAGGAGATGTTTCAGTTGGATCTCCTAGGGCGTTGTATGGGCATAGGGGGTGCAGCCACTTGTTTGTACCATAGTACCCCCATCCCAGAGAGCCTGGTGGGCTCAGTTTGACAACACAGGCACCTTAGGAGGCTGTTTTGGCAGGTTCACGTTTCCCGAGGCAAATTAAAAAATGATTAAATGGCTATTGAAGAAATCGATTTGGGCTACTGAGGCAAGGAAATGACATGGGATGAGTCATAATGATGAGAGTGATGCCCTCCACACCTTCTCCAGCAGTTGCAGTGCCTGATTAGGCCCACACCTATTTTTGGGCATTTTTATATTATTTTCTGGAGCTTTTGGGAGGCTCACGATTTTCTCGAGGAGGCACAAAGTCAAAGAATTAAAATATTATATTATTTTATTGTGCCACGGGGACACCCAAAGGGAGTTAGTCAAACACTCCATGGACCCACCATGTGCTTCATTTATTTCTTGATGAGTGGGGTACCCTCTTGATGGGTGATTTAGTCCACTTTGGTACTTTATGGTTATATTGATCCATGTATTGTATGTTGAGCTCATCTCAACCATTGATTAGAATATTTTATCTTTTAATCTTAGCCACTCGTTTTGAAAGTGGTTAGGATTCGGTTATGATTGTACTTCTCTCATTTCTACTTAAAGGAGAGAGCTTCTCATTTGTAAGGGGTCTTTGGCTCTTAGATCTGAATAATAGAAAGATTTTTCTGTAGATATTTTCTAGATCTGCTTTGCATCTGATGTTCTCAAATGGTGATTGGATAGTCTTCTGCTTCCTAGCATTGTGGAAATTCTTGTGAGATCTATATTTTTCTGCTATCATTGTTTTGTCTACAGGAGGGCGTTTTGGCTGGAGCATTTTTGCAGGGGGACCTCAACTCGTTCGGTTTTCTTCGTCTTGGATCAGGGGGTTTTCATTAGTTTCATTGTGATCTATGATTACTTCGTTTTACTTTCTTGTAGCATTTGGTTTCTTTATCTTGTATTGGCAAATCTGATATTGTTGATGTTTGCTCATGCAGGGTAGGGGGCGCATTGGTGGCTTGTGGCTTACATCCGTCATAGAAATCACTTGGATCTTCCAGAATTGATCGAGATAGCAAGGATCATCATTGTTAAGACTTCTACAAGCATTTCCAGGTATGATCCAACAGGTAACTCTCTTCTCTTTAACAGATCTGAATCCATTGTACCTGCTTTTCGTTCCATTTTTCTGAAAACTCCTAAAATACTAAAAACCCTAAAAAGTACTAAAACCGGGAAGCGTCCGATCTTTAGCCAAACCACTGCTGGGTTTCATAGATCGAGCCTCCCCTTCACTGAATCTACTGCAACGCTGGTCAAATTCCTGCTGGTTTGACCTAGATTTGATTTTTAGCCTGAAAACTGCATAACCCCCCATTGAAAATTTGACCTGCTAGGGTTTTGACTTTTTCTGATTTCTGACTTCATAGACTGATAGATCGGGTCCCACGCAGTCCAAATCACCTTCAACGCTGTCCAAATTCACGCCAGTTTGACCTAGATCTGAGTTTTAGATTGAAACAGCCCTAGCGCCTTCACTGAAAACTGGATTTTTCCGGTGTTCACTTTTTTTGAAATCTAACAGGCTAGGCTGATAGATCAGGGCTTGAGCACTCCAGAACACCCCCAACGCTGAGCTAGTTCCTGTCAGGTTGCCCTAGATCTGAAAAACTAACTTTCAGCCTCCTAGCCCCCCTCATCAGATTTTAACTTTCCCAGATCTGATTTTTCCTGAAATTTTCTAACTTGGGTTTGTAGATCGGGCCATCCTGATCTCATTTCCCTTCCAACGCTGAGCTGATAGTCTCCTAGTGGCTCTAGAGCTACAGATTTGCCTCTCCAAACCCTAGCGCTAGCCCTCCTTCTGCTAGTTTTCTTATAACCTGAGTCTTCCGGGACAAACCCTTTTTTGGGTCCATAGATCAGGGTATATCCCAGGTGGGTTCACTGAAACGTTGTGCTGATGATGACTCCATTGCCCAATGCACGTAAGACACTGATCTCTTATTTCTAGCGCTAGCCCTAAATTGGCCTCACTCCCATTCTCTTTACCAACATTCATTGATAACTCAAGTTACCTATCTTTCACTGAGTCTGTCTCCTTGGTACTAAACAGTCCCAACTTTGTCTTTGCTCACCCTGTCACAGTTACGTTTCCCAAGACAGTGGTCATCTCCATCAGTTGCTAGTACCTAAACCCTAGAGCTAGGGTTTCCATTTACCTTGCACCTTACGTACCTCAAAGCCCCATTTTATCTGTTCTGGTGTCTAGGTTTGATCTCTGCTATCGGGAGCAGATCCGGGTCTCCCCCGTTGTTGTCTTGGACTTGGACAACATAAAGTGAAGGCTGCCTTGATTGGTGTGACAACCATCCATTTGGGAGTCTAGGCAGTCTTGGTTCCACCCCTTAGTTGCTTGCCCGTCTACCATCCATCCTGAATCCACCTCACACAGGCAACTACAAGGTTGGTGATAACAGAGTGAATGTATTATCTTCCAGTTGTATGGAGGTAACCAGTATTTGAACCATTATGCGTGCAATGAATCTTATGTAGTTTACTTGAAGGGTTGGTATCAACTTTGAGATACAGTTTAGTCATTTTGTTTAATGATCTAGGCTATTGAGTATAAATTATTTAGAGATTGGAATGAATGCTTCATTTGTTTCTGGATGCTTTTACATCAATTTCTGAACATATATACTCCTACATTTGATCTATTTTGTGCAAGTGTGTGATATGCAGGTTGTTGGGATAGGAGACGTGGAGGATCTTATTTGATCTTTCTACTTTCTCTTGTTTTTAACTTTATTTGTTGCAAATAAAAGGTTCCTCGGCTCACCACATGTGAAGGCTCAAGGATCCTCTTCTCTCCAAGCCTTTTCCACTTTTCCTTCTCCCGATATCTTCTTTATTATTCCAGTTCCTTTGTTTTGAAAAGAGCAATTTCATATCTTAAATCAAATTCATAACCATAAATAGATCTTAAATTGTTTTTCTTTATAGATCTAACTAAAGGTTTCAAAGCATTATCATTTCTTACTTCAGATCTAGGGTACTAGTTGTCTTACTTCAAATCATTTTTAGCAGAAAACAAAAAGCTTGATTTATAAGATAGTATTTGGTCTTAATTTCTTATCTAGCAAGTTAGTGCTCTGATTTGTTTGCTATCCTTAAGAAGCAAACAAAGACCCTAAGAAAGCAACTTTCTAGCTCACTTTCTCGGTCATTTTTTACCTAGTTTTTATCGTTTTAGAATTTTTTCAGCAATTTTTTTTGTAATTTTCCCGAACACTCTTAAAGTGTTTTGGGGCATGTTTAGCTAATGTTTGCTTTCTGTTTTTGCAGGTTTGGCAGAAAAAGAGGAGGAAGCTTTGGCAAAAAAATCGAAAATTTGAAGTAAAAGAAGACTAACGAAGCTCCCCTTTTGAAAAAGTTTCATTTTTTCAAGTTGTTGTAACTTGTAAGCCTTTGGATCTAGATTTGTGGACCAAAGTGCATTCTTTATCATTGTAAAAAAGTAAATAAGGTTTTGAGTAGGCACATCAGAGCCCACTTCTCATCCCCCCTGGGGGGATCCACGTCAGTGTACAATTTTCGTGATTTGTGATTTTTAGCTAATTCATTTTGTTTTTTTCTGTTTATTCTTTTATTTGTGTTGAAGTAAAGCAAATACTTAGCCCACGCTCTCCCGAGTATTTTGAAAAGGGGAAACAGATTCGTGGTAGGAATTAATTATAAAATCTTTCCTTTGTTTCTGCAGTATTTAAAATAAACCCCCTTGCTTTCTCGATTATGGCTCCCACGGATAAGGGCTTTCCCGGGTATTGAACCTAGAAAGAGATTCTTGGGTTTTCATTTCTAAATCAACAAAACCTTGTTCCAAAAAATCCTTAAAATTAACAAGACTCTACTTCCACTACAGCTTCGTTTTATCAATTGGTTGTATCAAAAAAGGATCTGAGCAACTAGTAATTAGTTTCATCTATTTAATTAAATCTCCCAACAACGAAATTCCAGCGTTGTGTTTTGCTTCGTGTTGGGAAATTGTACAAAGAAAGCGGGAACCACTGAAAAATGACCGCGCAACCTCGTCAGGCTACATCCTTGTTGGTGTAGTGTTGGACATCCCCCCGTGAATCCATTCAGCCCACATTTCCTCATGTGGTACCACAGTTAGTGAGTATGGACATATTCCCTGTACCTTTGTGGTATATCGGGAATCCCCTTCCTTTCTAATAATGCAGACAATTACCACATTATTAAAACTGACCAAGAATTTAGCCACTCCCTTAATCACTCATCTAATAAATCTAAAATTTACCAACCGAGACACTACAATAGTTTCACTGAGACTACACTAGCAACTACATTGGCAAAGCACTTTCTTCACTTTGGCACTGGTCTATTTTGTTCTTTTTTGCATAAGTTAATTTCACAATGTGTCTTGAATGATATGTGTTTATTTCTATAAAAGGTTGCTAAGAGTAATTTACTTGCAGTAGTTGGTGGGTAACATTTTAATTCATTCAATTTGAAAACTCCTAGAAAATCTATTGCTTCGTACTTTCATAGTTAGAAATAACCTTAGATAATTTTTCATAGGGTCCACCACCCTTGGCTTCGCTAGGAGTTGGCCTAGACAAAGGAGTTGAGTATCAAGTGACAGCACTCGGCTCGAGCTTGACCCCAAGGTCGCACCCAGTGGCTTGAAGATTTCTGCCACATGACCCGAGGTGTGAATTAGGCGACAACAGAGCCATATGCTTGGAGACATTTCTTTATTCAAATGGGTTGGTGTTTTAGTGGAAGAGATTCACTTTTCTCTAGTGGGTGCATTCTCATGGTCATGACTTATCTATTAGGTTTTTGCATGTTGCATGGATCACCCTCTTGGTATATGCTTGATGATTATAGAGCATGCCACCTCATCATGGTTTGGTTTTGGTATGCTTATTCATCATCTATGATGGTTATAGCCCCCAAAGAGGTTGGAAAATGGTGTTATGTGGTAGTTACATGACATGTTTTCTAGCATGGTAATGTTACATTGGTTGGTCTCTAGAAGGAGTTGTTCCACATGGTTCCCTTTTCTTATGTGTCACACTTGACTAGGTGTTATGACATATTCTACATGGTTGTGGTGGTACATGATGCTTAGGTTGAGCGCCCTAGCACTTTGGAGATATATGGTCTATGGATTGCACCTTAGAATGGATGACATTACTCTCTTGTGGAGCACTAAGCATACTTACCCCTTTTCACATGGTTCCAAGCATTTCAATAGTTATTTTGATGTGATTGGTTGGTGGCTCCCAATCTGAGCACCCTAAGCTATTTTGTGGTTATTACAAATGACACACTTCATTATGATGAGATTTATATCCCTTAAAGGAAATTGCCCCTCGTGCACACATTTTGAGGTTGACTATAGCCTTTTAACAACTAGGTTGACCATATTTTGACTTGGTTGGAGACTATTTGCATGACTTCCCTAGCTCATGTGGGTTATGTTCACAATTGGATCGGTGCATTATGATGTGGTTCAAGCCTCTAGGTGGAGCACTTATCCTCTTGGCACATATTCCAAGGCATCTTGAGATAAGGGTCATTTTTACCCTTGGTTTGGCTTCCCAACCCATGGCATTGCATTATTTTATGATTTATTGAATGGCATTTACTATTCTTGGTTGACCACACGTGTGAGGAGGTTGGCACACTTCTCTAATGTGCACCTCTATGGAATTTGTTGAGCATCATTATGACTAAACGTATAGAAGATTATTATATTAGTTGTTGACTCAATCCTCCTTGCACACTTTAAGAGGTTGCTACACATTGCAAATTGTGCCATTGATTTAGTTGACAAGTTAGTTGGATAGGATATTGCAAGTCTTTTGAGGGGTAGCCGCAATTTGGTTGACTGTGTTGAGCAGGTTATGGAGGATTAGACCTAACCTTGGAGGCTATTTTTGGCATGCATCCACACTTTTCCTTAATTTATCCAGCTATTTTGAGGATTGAACTACTTCATGAGGACTCCTGCACACTTACTCATGTTTGAGGGTCCACATATGCCACCTAAAGCTGTATTGACTTGGTCAAAAACTTCATCAAGAGGACATATGGCTTGATAGCCTTTATTGCGCACCCTTTTCACATTTGATTGATATTGCATCCACTTAGGAGGACATTGGAGCTTTTACTTGGTTTTCCAACTAATTTTGGCAGGTGTCCACTTGGGAGACTCACACATGCTATTTTGAGGTGTTTGTTAGACACTTCTAGAAGAAATTTAGTGGAGCAACCCCTTGATGGAGGCTACTAGTGCTACATTAGAACCATTATTTTATCATTTGTTTGACTTACATGGAGTTGACTATGTGAGAGCATTATTGTATTGTTTTCCTTCGAGAAATTAATGGATCCAATAAAACAAATCATTGTTTATTGTAAGGAAATGGAGCTCAACTCTATTTATAGAGTACCTCTATCCATTTGTATGCATGGTTGTAATTGGAGAAATCCCCCTTAGAGCTTTGTTGAAAATTTTGAAGGCAATGCAAGCTAAGGATCTCTTTTGTAAGGTATAATGCATTTCGACTTAATTTGTTGAATACTAAGGCTCGAACCTTTTGCATCAAATGTGTCATAAAGGGCTACAATCTTTGTAACCTTGTTCCTTGTGAGAAAAAAATTAAATTTGAGTCATTCTCCCTTTAAATAATTTGTGTCAATTGTTGGAAAATATTTTTATGTGCCTTATTTCTTAATTTGGATTACCTACAATTTAGATTTAGTAGACCCACCCTCATGCCCATTTGGAGGTCATTCTTGATTCAGATTCCTCCAAAAGTAATTTCAGTTTTAATGGACAGTGTTATCACATACATTGTAGTTGGAGCTACCATGATGTAGTAGACTATATTTCAATGTTCCCCCAAGTTTCTGGGACGGGGGGACGCGGGAGCGGGGAAACGCACATTCGGGACGCGTGGAGACCACCCCCAAATTTAGGGATATTCGGGGGGGACATGGGGACGCCTCTAAAATTATAAAAATAAAATAAAATATCAAAAATAATGATTCATTTGATGTATATTAATGATTGTGCAATGTAAATACTAAATATATCAGTTTATTTTCTAAGTAGTACCAAGTAGGAATTGTAAAATGTGAAAATAATGGGAAAACATTAAAAAAAAATTCCCAGGGGCATGGTTGGGGAGGGAAAGTTTCGCCCAGGAGTCCCCAAGTCCCCGGGACGCAGGAAACGTGGAAACGCGTCCCCGACCCTACGGGACGTGTCCCCATGGAACACTGCTATATTTTTCTTCTAGACAATGTTAGTCCTAGATGTATTGACAATATTTTTCCAGAGATCATCGGTGGTAAACCCAACCAAAGCCAATTCTTTTGAGCAGCAACAGTATCCCATGGCAGGACATAGCCTTGGATGATCCATTGAGATGGACTTGTTGTAGCCATGGTTCAATTAGCATAGCAGGCAATTGGTATATCTCCTTTGCCCATGCAATTGGAGATGATTTTTCAAGGACAGGTATATGGCTGAACAGGTATATGGCCGGACAGATATATATGTGAATGAGGATGCCATTAAAACTGTCTTACCAACTTATTAGCTTTAACTTGACATGGTAACTGATATTGGTAATTTTTGTATTGCATTGCTCTTATAGACTTGTTATAGCGAGTGGATATATGATCTTGAGTGTTAAAACCCTTTTATATGCTCACTAGTGCTAAGACCTTCCACCAAAAGCATTTTTGGGGTATGAGTAACAAGTATTACCAAATTATTTCGGAATTTTTGGTGCA
Organism: Pseudotsuga menziesii; assembly: GCA_001517045.1. Lineage (NCBI taxonomy): Eukaryota > Viridiplantae > Streptophyta > Pinopsida > Pinales > Pinaceae > Pseudotsuga > Pseudotsuga menziesii. The sequence continues at coordinate 461,598 of LPNX010889472.1, read as the reverse complement.
GTCAAATTGTTATTTCGAGCAACGAAAAATGGAATTATGGGCATATTAAATATTTACAAAGCATTTCTAGCAATTAATTATAACTGATCAAATGACTATAGCTACCTCAAGGAAATTGATTTGGCTAATTTGTGGCTAGGAATGGCATGGGACGATTTATTATGATGTATCTTGGCTCTACAGATCATTCTCCATCATTATTTCTCAGCATGGGGTCCACATTTATTATTTTGGTTCATCTAGGGAGAACGTCCCCATGAGAGGCACCCTTCACCTTGGCATTTGATGTATTATCGTGTTATATCTTGATGTTATGTATTAAAGTGGGTACCAAGGGTGATTTATACCCCTAGGGTGGCCCCCATCATGTACCACATTGTTATATTCCTTCAATATGATGTATTTCTCCTCCCTAAGGCGTCCTTGGGAAAATGTGTGCCCCCTCTATGTGAGTGATCCGTGTAATGTAAAATTAAAAGATCTCCACCGTTGATGATGTTATAATCTCAACCGTTAGATTAAGTTGGTTAGAATGTGGACATCACTTTCCGCCTATTTAAGAGAGGTGATCTCATTCTTGTATCCCATCGAGACTTTGCCTCTTGAAGCAATTTGATGATAGAAAACCCATTTGTTGTGCGAATCTTGTGATCCTATGGTTGAGCTTGGGAATCGTGATTGAATATTGTCTCTCAGGGAACATTGCAAGTAGATTTTGGTTTTCTCTAGCAAATTTGTGGCGCTTCTAACTTGTGGCAGGAGGATGTCTCAGAGGAGGGCACAATAGCAGAGGAACCTCTTTCGTCTCATCCGAATCATTTGAAAAACAGGGACTGATCTTTGATCTGTACATTGTGTTACTCGAGTCATTTTCTCTCTCTGAATCTTTGTTCACAATTTTCTCTTTTTGTGATTCAAATTAATTTCGGTTACTTGTCTTGCAGAAGGAGGGCGCACTTGGGCAATCGTTGGGCAAAGCGACGCATCAAGATCTCTTTCAATTGTGAAGCGTTGGGGGCAATCATCACATTCTTGGCATCTCCTAAGATCTAGGTGAGTTCACAAATCTTTTCTCGTCTTTTCAATTTAATCCATCCCGGGCATAATAATAAAATTTAAAACCCGCATTTGAAACCCTCGTATAGAGATTTACCTAGTTATAGGTTGCGACCACACTTAATATTTAAAACCCAAATAGAAAATAATTCAAAACCTCTAGGGACTAATTTTCAAGTTAATCAAACTCCATTTTCCCATCCAAAGCATTGTTCTACCTTAGAGAATTTTGCCGACCTTAGGAAAACTGCCAATTTGGCTTAGATCTCAAATTGGGTGTTGCTAGAATCATTCCTAATTGATTTATCCATCATCTAGCATCTAATTATAGTGCCTGATTAACTTAATTTCACCGTTTTGTCCTTTCATTCAAACTTTCGGTTAAACCCTAGTTAGGGCAAATTGGGTCTTTCCACATAGACACAATTTATCTCTTAGATCTTGATCCAAACCTTAATTAAACTTTAGATCTAAGAGGTTCCATCAAGATACCTTCACCAATCCACTGAATTCGCCACTTATAAGGTTGTTTTGATCATAAGTTAACCTAACCAGTTGACTAGGGACTCCCCCTTAGTTTAGCCATTAGCTTTTCCTAAAGTGTAGAGTAGCCTTGACTGGTGTGACAACTGAGTTATTTCAGAGGTCTTGGCTCCCGTAGGTCACAACTTTGGTTTCCTTCCCCTCTACCATCCTCGATAGGATTATTTCAAGGGGAAACTACAACAATTTTGATTACATATAACAAGATAGGATTGTGGTACCTTCTTCATTCATGCTACATAATCACATAAGAAAACAGCCCACCTATTTCTTACTCTTTGACTCCACTTCCCAAATGGATTTGACGCTAGTCTTGATACTCCCATTGTTAGAATTTTAATGGTTACATGAAATCTTCAAAACAATTTACACCATAAGCAATAGGATCACTGAAAGAAATACAAGTATAGTAGCACAAAAAGAACACAGAGATTTATCCCGGGAAACCCTCTTCGAGCAGAAAACCCAGCAAAACTTCCTCAATATAGAATTCAACCAAGTACAGTGAACAATCCCAATAACACGCCTAGTAACTGTTGGAATTTGTGCAACTTTAGAATTTATTCTTGTTGTACTTGTATTTCCTTATACCTCCTACGAGAGATTATTCTTACGTATTTACTCATCTAAACCCTAGAAAGAATCAATGTAAACCGCAGGGAAAGAATCCACAAGTAAAGAATAAAATAAAATTATTTTTGTATTTCCCCAAGGTAGTTCGGCCCCGGTCAAACAGTCAAGTCAGCCCCAATAAAATTTTCACTTGGAAAATCAGTATAAATAGGAGGCTCCCCTCCTCATTATTTCATCCACTCACAAAAGGTTGCTCCAGCAGAAAGGTACGCTACTGCAGTCAAGGAGAGTGTTTTTTGGGGTTGTATCTTACAAAGATATTCTCTCTAGTACTAGTACTAGACCTTCCTTGGTCTTTTCGGCTTCGAGATTTTCTCCACCTGAGCATCTTCATCCCAGTGCAAGGTTCTGAAGTCAGGACTGGGGCGGGAGCTCTCTCATACTTCATCCCAACTCACATTGTACATTTTTACTTTCTGCATTGTATTTCTTTTAAAAGGGGATCGTTTGGCCTTCCCGCATAGCACGGACATCATTGTAAACAGCAGTCCTGTTGACCTACTTTGTGGTCATTAGTTGGACATAAAAATAATTATATTATCTTATCTTATATTTCTTTCTTCTTCTCTCTGCTCTCAGTTACTATTATCTCTATACGAAGGTTTGCTGGGTTTTTCCCGATCTGGTTTCCTAGGATAAATTCTTGTGTTCTTTGTTTCTATGCTTTGTCTTTCTTCTAGTGATCCTATTGTTTATTTGCAATTAAGTTATACTGCTATAATCTTGTAAAAACTAACATGGTATCAAAGCAGTTCTAGAAGAGGCCATTATCGAAAGCTAGAGTTTGACCTTCCAAGGCCTTCCCTCATCTCTTTAGCAGAAAAAGGGTTGTGGAAACTTCGATCTAGCGAAGGCGTGTCTTTTGGTGAAAAAAAAACAAATTCCAAGAAGTTTCAATTTTTTACTAAAGGACACTACGGGAAGAAGCTAGGGCATCAAGTTTTGGAAGCTTCCCACCACGGTTTTGGCTCGACCTCACCTTTCCTCAACTCGACTTGATAGGGCGCATTTATCTGTAAGGTCAGTTTCACTAAATTCCAAAATTTATTTTTGACCTAACTCCTGCTAGGGTTTCTGGTTCAGACCTACAGACAAGATGATTGGAATGAAGGTTGAAGATCATCTTGATGGGGCTACAAAATTCATATCCTAGAAGCCTAGGGTTCTTTTCATCCTAGAAGAAAATGATCTCTTGAAGTTTGTCAATAAGAAAGTTCCAAAACCAAAAGCGGAAGAAGTCAAGTCCCAGTGGAGTGTTATGTCCCAAATATTGATATTCTACTGTTTCACTATTCTAGGGCTTACTTGTACTCTCAAAATGTGCAAGAATACTGAATAAAAATTTTAATGCAAGGTGTCGGGCAAATGGCCCTAAATTATAGTTGAACTAGAGAAAAGATTTTCAGAAAGAAGGTAAACACTTACCACTGATAATCAAGCTGAAGATGCTCCAGAGATAAGACGCAAACAGATAAAGCTGAGTTGGTGAAGTAAGATTGCTTCCTTCCCGGTGTTACCGCCCGGCAACACGAAACCCTCTCCTCAGCTAAAGGTGACGTTTTTGGTGAAGGAGCTGCCTGATGGAGCTGAGAATCTACCGGGATGTAGATCTTCCCGTGCCAGAGAGAATGACCGGAGCATGCAGAGATTCTGACCCCTCTGATAAGGCTAGCGAATTGGTTCCCCTGTTGAGCTGCTCACGCCCCCAACCACACAAAACTGTTGATAGCTGCTTTGGATGAGCAAACTGGAAGTTATTGATCACCCAATGCAATAGAGTCACCCTGCTGATGAAGGTGATGCTAGTATACGGAAGATAAACTGAGATTTAGAGACTCAGCAAGTACTTTGGGGTTTTCCAGCTAAAATCCCCCAATTGCACACGTGTTACTGCAACAATCTTCCGGTGGATGCCAAATCGTTGTGTATGAATGAAATAAGGATGAAAGCTGATGGTGGACCTGAATGGCCTACCCTGAAGGAAACTAGGGCAGATATTTCACTGTCGAACCCTCGTTAGCTGAACACATCGTCTTCAACCCCAATTGTCGCAGCTACACACTGTGCTATTGCTCAAAAGCTCCCAAATCAACAATAATAATAATAGATAGCTCCTTTAGTCCAAAAACCCTTTTTAAATAGAGCCTCATGCGCTTTTAGGGTTTACATGTCAACTTTAGGGTTTATGCTTCACTTTTGCATGCATGTAATTCTAATTTGATGTTGACTTTTAAGCCTAAAGAAATAAGGCTTCTTTTATCCGACTAATGACTTTAATACTAAATCAATGTCTCAATATGTTCTAAGTACCAAATGTCCTCAGTAAATTACCTCTTATGCAGTACCCGCTCAAACCTATGGGAATTAAGTAGGTCAGCGGGTGTTTTGGTGCTTAATTAGAGGGGGACATTACAGTCCTCCCCGCTTGAAATTGCTTGTACTCAAGCAACTGCAAACTAGGATGCCGCAATACCTGCTCTCCGTCCCATGTGGCATCCTCCATAGGTAATTCTTTCCATTTTACCAAGTACTCTCGAATCACCCTGTTTCGGAGTTTTCTTTCCCACACCTATAGGATTCTCTCTGCAATCAGTACCAACAACCCTCCATCATCTAAGGGAGGCAACTCGCTGGATGGAGCAATGTGTTGTCCTACTGTTTTCTTGAGGTTGGACACATGAAACACATTGTGAATTTTGCTCTCCTCTGGGAGTTCTTGTTCATAAGCCACCTCTCCAACCTTCCTAACTACCTTGTAAGGACCATAGAAGCAAGGTTTTAGTTTTTCCGCTCCTTTTTTCTTGAGGGAAGATTGTCTGTAGGGTTGTAGCCGTAAATATACCAGATCTCCTACCTCAAAACTCCTTTCAATCTTGTGTCTGTCTGCGTATAGCTTCTGTTGATTCTGTGCTGCCTGTAGATTCTCTTTCAGGACCTTGAGAATATCTTGACTGTCATGTACCCAATCTTTGGCCTTGGGTGCCCTGCTGTCTCCAAAAGCCAAATCTGCAAAGTTCAGTGCCTCATAGCCATATAGAGCCCTGAAAGGTGTCATTTTAATAGACATGTACTGGGTAGTATTGTAGTAGTACTCTCCTAAGTGTAGCCATTTAATCCTTGTCCTCTGTTACCCTGCTACATAGTTTCTTAGATACCCCTCAATCCACTTGTTGACAATCTCCGTCTACCCATCGCTCTAGGGATGATAACTTGTGCTTGTAGCAAGTTCTGTCCCTACAAATCTGAATAGCTCCTGCCAAAAAGAACTAGTGAATTCACTGTCACGATCACTGACAATAGTTTTGGGTAGCCCATGGAGTATGAAAACCTCTCTGAAAAATAACTCGGCTACTTGCGATGTTGAATAGTCAAAAGAGATAGCAAAAAAGTGAGCAAATTTGGTCAATCAATCTACCACTACATATAAGCAGTCTCGTCCCTGTACCTTGGGTAACCCAATAATGAAGTCCATCGAGATGGTTTCCCACTTCTACTCTGATATCGGTAATGCCTGAAGTAATCCTGCCAGATGCATATGTTCAATCTTGTTCTGTTGGCAGATACTGCATTCCTGGACGTGCTGTATTACCTCCCCCTTGAGGCCCTTCCATGAGAACCTCTCTTGGATCTTCCTGTAGGTTTCCAAGAACCCTTGATGCCTAAATAACGACGAGTCATGCGATGCCTGTATGATCTTCCTCTTTAAGGCTAATTCCAGGACGAAGTATATCCTACCTTTGTAATAGATGATGTCATCAATGATTCTGTACCTGTCATCCTGGATCTGTCCTAATAACTCACACACAAATTTGTTTTTGGAATATACTCTACTAAGAGAAGAGATCTCCAATCTGTCAATATACTCATGAGGGATAATGAAGTTGGTCGTCTGGATAAGGCATCAGCTACTACATTGTTCTTATCCTTCACATACTCTATTTCAAAATCATAAGCCTGTACCTTGTTGAACCATTTATGTCGGGGCTCTTTTAATCCTTTCTGCTCCAAGAAGTATTTGAGGTTGTTATGATCTGACTTGATTTTGAATTTGCTTCCCACCAAATACTGTCTTAATTTAGTTAGGGCATGTAAGATGGCTAGCATCTCTTTGTCATATATGGAGTAGTGGCGCTCATAGTTTTGCATCAGTATTGCCCCTAGTCCCTCTCTTGAAGCATCACATTCCACTATGAATGGCTGGTGAGAAATCCAGTAGTGCCAAAACTAGGCAAGAACTCATGATAGTTTTCATTTCCTCAAAGGTTTGTTGTGCCAATTCTATCCATGTGAATGCCCCTTTCTTTGTGAGATCGGTGAGTGGTGCGGCGAATTGAGAGAAACCCTTAACGTACCTCCTGTAATATGTGCAAAGGCCAAAAAAGCCCTTCAGTTCAGTAATTGTCTTTGGCGTAGGCCAATCCTAGATAACTCTAATCTTCTCCATATGAACCTGTACACCTTCTGCACTGATTATATGTCCTAGATACAGCATCTCCTTCATGCCAAACTCACACTTAGACATCTTTGCGTAAAGCGAGTGCTCTTCTAGAATTCTCAATACCTCATCTAAGTGTTTCAGATGTTCCTCCCAAGTTTTGCTGTAAATTAGAATATCATCAAAGAATACTAGCAAATACTTTCGTAACTGAGCCCTGAAAGTGTGGTTCATGCAAGACTGGAAGGTGTATGGAGCATTGGTGAGTCCAAAAGGCATGACTAAGAATTCATAGTGACCATAGTGGCAACGGAAAGCTGTCTTGGAAATGTCTTGATCCCTTACTCGGATCTGATGGTACTCTGATCAAAGATCGATCTTTGAAAAGTATTTGGCACCTCGTAGCTCATCCATTAGTTCATCAATCCTGGGGATGTGATACCTGTTTTTGATGGTCTTCTTGTTGAGTGCTCTATAATCAATACACATTCGTAATGTGCCATCCTTCCTTTTAACTAAGACCACTGATGATGCAAAGGGACTAGAACTCGATCGAATATATCCTAGTTCTAGTAATTCCTTGATCATCTTCTCGATCTCATCCTTGTATCTCTTGGGATGTCTGTATGGAGTGGTTATGATTGCCTGTGTCCCCTCCTCCAACTCAATAATATGCTCAAATCCCCTATCTGGTGGTCTACCTGCTGGAAGATCTCGAAATACCTTCTCATGTTTCTACAATAGTGCCTGAATATCTGTTGGATGTTGGGTGTTGTTCTCTGGAGGTTTTCTAAAAGTAACCAAGCACTCTGTTGACCATTCTATGTCACCCTATCAGAGTACGACATCCATTCTCTATGATGATAGTGGCTTGGGGGGATTAGTATTCATGCCCCTCAAAACTACCCGTTTTCCATCTGGCCCCTAGAATTCTATTTCAATTGCCCTATAATCTGTAGTATATTTTCCTATTGAATAAAGCCATTGGACACCTAATACCACATTTGTGTCAGCCACATTCACCACATAAAATGAGTCTGGCATATGGTAGTTCCTAATCTCACATTTAGTTTAGGAATCCAATAGTTGCACTCCATGCTAGTATTTCCTGCTACTGCTACAGTGAATCCCTCAAACTTCTCTGTCGGAATACCCCTCTTAGCCACCCATGCTGCATCAATGAAATTATGGGTTGCTCCCCCATCAATCAACACTCCTACCCTGTGGCCCTGTACTACTCCTCTGACCCTAAGAGTATGAAACCTAGGTACTCCGAATAATGTAGCATCAATGTGACTCTCACATTGAGGAACAAACTGTCAAATATGAACATGATTAAGTCTGAATCTATTGCCTCATATTTTATTGGGATCACCAAACTTCGGGACGAGCTAAGGTCCAGTGGAGACAACATTGAAGAAAAGGAGCTTGTCATGACCACTCTAAATGGTCTTCCACCATCTTGGGAGTCCTTCATCCAAACCATAAGTGGTCGAACCAAGTTGCCCTGATTTGACAAGTTATGGGCAGCCTGCACTCAGGAAGAGACCAGGATTGCAACAAGGCAAAGACTCCATGGTCCTCAGGTCAAGGAGAATCAAGCCTTCATCACTCATGCCAAGAAAGGCAATGGAAAAGGAAAGAAGTTTCACAAACATAAGCACCAAACTAGGAGACCAAGTTCTTCTCTAGATTGGAAGGAAAAGAAGAAGGATCTACCACACGTACAATGATACAAGTGTAAGAAATATGGTCACTATGCAAGTCAGTGTTTTAGTTCAAACAAGAGGAAGCATGAAGCTTCAGCAGCTGATGTGGAAGATGGTCATCATCACAAGAAACAAAGAAATGATGATCTTACATAATTCTTCTTCATATCAGTATTATCAGGTATGATTCCCACCACTAGTGATACATGGCTTATAGATAGAGGTGCTTCTATGCATATGACTGGTTATAATGAGAACCTTTCAAAAGTTGTTGAGAAAGAATCCCATCTCTGCATTGTACTTGGAGATGATGCCAACTACACTGTGAAAGGATTTGGATCTACCTGTCTTCAGTTAGAATCCAGTGACTTACTACATCTTAATGATGAGTTGTATGTACCTAGTATGAAAACAAACCTTGTCTCCATCTACACCTTAGAAGACAAGGGATATAGAGTTACATTTGCAAATGGACATGTGCTCACATGGCACAAGAATACTAGCATGAGAACAGAAAAAGTGATTGGTGTAAGGGAGGAAAGCTTGTATCGTATGGGCACTCTACCAGCCCAAGCTTTAGTCCATGATTCCACCAACATCAATGAGCTATGGCACAGAAGACTAGCTCATCTAAACTAACAAGCTCTCCCACCATTAAGGAACATGGTGACAGGTCTACCAATGCTTCATGTTGACCATGATGGTGTATGTAGAGGATGTGCACTTGGTAAGAATACCAAGGGTTCCTTCCCGAAAAGTGAAAGCAGATCCAAGGGAAAATTGGATCTAGTCCACTCTGACTTGTGCAGACCCATGATGGTTACTTCATTGGGTGGTTACAACTACTATGTAACATTTATTGACAACCACTCACGAAAGACGTGGATATACTTCCTCAAGACCAAGGAATCTGAGGAAGTGCATCGCAAATTCAAAGAATTCAAAGCACAAGTTGAGTATTTGTCAGAAAGAAGAATTAAGATCCTTAGATTAGACAATGGTTGAGAATATACCTCTACAAAATTCAATGATTTCTGCAACGAAGCAGGAATTAATATGGAGCTCACAGTTCCCTACAACCCTCAACAAAATGGGGTTGCGGAAAGGAAGAACCGAACAATTGCAGAGGCAGCCAAAGCCATGATACACGACCAAAGTTTACCGTTGTTCTTATGGGCGAAAGCATACAAAACAGTTGTTTATGTACAAAACAGATGCCCTCATAAAATCTTAAAGGACATGACTCCAGAAGAAGCCTTCACAGGAGTGAAGACAGAAATTAGAGTTAGGGTTTGCAGGATAGAATGAACACTTACCACTGATAAGCCGACTGAATATGCTCCAGAGAGAATACGCATGCAAGATGAGCTAAGCTGATGAAGAAATGACCTTGTTTTCTGCTGAAATACCCTGGATGGCTGAATCAAACAAGTGTGACGCTTTTGCCAAAGGGATGGTCAGTTTCAGCTGGAAATAAGTCGGAAGGAAGGTGTGCCCGTGCCGGAGAGGATGGCCGGAACATGCAAGAGTTTTGACCTCTCCAAATGCCCTGGCAAATTGCTCTCCCAATCTGCTGCTCACGCCCCCACAACCCTGTAAACTGCCGGTAGCTGCCCCGGATGGACAATCTGATAGCTGATAATCACCCAATGCAGTAGAGTGATCCTATCAGTGAGGATGCCAGGGATGATTTTAACGAACCATACTTATTTAAAAGTGTATAAATGTTGGCGAATATTACGAATTCTTAAAACGCCAACTATAAAATGAATGGCGATATTTTTCAAAAAATATTTTAATTTCCAAGGATTTTATATCATTTATATAATAATTTGGCGATTTTTAGGGTGAAAAAATTTTACCCCATCAAAATTGGGCGAAACAGGGCTTCAAAAAATGCAAAATGGCGAATCTTTTTTGGAAGAAAAACATGGAAAAATAGCCCACTGGGCTAAATTTCGCCCCTAAATTTATCCTTGGAGGATGCAGGCTACATGCGGAAGAAATATGGTGATCCAGAGTCCTGGTGAATGACTAGGGTTTCCCAGCTAAATGCCCCAGTTGTACGGATGAATCTGCAATAACCTTTGGACTTATACTGGAATATTGCATAATGATGAATGTAATAGATACGATGACAAACCTGGATGGTTTATCCTAAAGGAGAATAGGGAAGATGTCTCACTACCGAAATCCCGTTAACTGAAGACGCCGTCTCCAACCCCAACTGCTGTGGCCGCATGTTGTGCTACTTCTCAAGAGCTCCCAAAATAATAATGATCCAAAAGTAAAGTCTCCATTCACTTTATCTTTCTTTTATAACTTTCAACTGCAAAAACCCTAACTTTTGACCTAATTAGGTCACTTTAACTTTTAATTTGTAGTTGACTTGCATGCATGTGCATGGAGACTTAATCGGGTGCATGCATCATTAAATAATGCTTAGATGTCATGCATGTCGGTGGCCTTTAGCTCCGGTGGCCCTCTTCGACCCAATGGTGATATAATATTGATGCCCTAGATTTTCTGTAGATGGCATCAGTCTTCAGTTGATTCCCTAACTGTTAGTACCCGCTCGAACCCACAGGAATCACATAGGTTAGTGGGTGTTCTCAGGGTGGTTTAGTTAGAAGGGGACATTACAGTCCTCCCCTCTCGAAATTGCTTGTCCTCAAGCAATCTCCGACCAATATACCAAATCATTTGTCCCTGTCTCTTCTTGTCCATTTTTATCAACCAATTTATTTCGTTGCTGGGTGGCCCCTCTTTTCCTTCGAATTGGTGTTTCTTTTCACCCCTGCTTTGTATTCCCTCCTTGTATCTTTTGGGATACTTGTGAGGATCGAACATGCTAGTTTTGGCTCCTTGTCCAAATCCCCTAGGGCTCATCCTACCTTTGTTTGGAGGTCTACCCAGAAAGCCCTTCGCACACCACTGTTCCTTCCTTGACTTCTTATGTGTTGGAGTTGGCCATTTCCTTGTGCGAGTCTTGTCCTCATGCCTGAATATGGTGGTCATCCCCTTTGTTGTGGCTGACCCTGAAGCTTCATTGGGCATTCCCCTTAGGACTACCCTCTTCCCATCAGGTGCCAAGAACTCCATCTCTAATGTTTGGTAGTTGGTTGAGTATTTCCCAATTGAGTACAGCCATTGTACTCCCAAAACAATGCTCGTGTCTGGCACATCTACCACATAAAAGTCGTCCACCAATGTATAATTCTCAAGCTGTACCTGTAACTGAGGTATCCTCTGTGTGCATTTCATCCTGTGATTGCCAGCCATGACAACGGTAAAGCCCTCAAAGTCCTCAGTGGGAAATCTTTTCCTCTCTACCCAAGAGGCATCTATAAAGTTGTGGGTGGCCCCACCATCAATCAAAGCAATGGCACACTGTCCCTAGATACTTCCCTTGATCCTGATTGTATGGAAGGTGGGGACTCCTGTGAGGGTAGCAATAGTGGCTCTCTGTGGCAATTGTTCCAATTCTGTACTGTGTAGTTCTCCATCCGGTTTCTATTCCGACTCGTCTTCCTCACTGCTATCTTGAAGTACCTCAATGAGGTGTACTTTCCCTTTTCCCATACATCTATGGCCTGGTACCCAAGGTTCTTTGCAATCAAAACATAAGTTCTTCCTTCCCAAGTCTCGTCGTGTGTCCTCGTTCAACCATTCCCTCTGTGGGATTATCCTTTCCCTATTTTCTGGAAGATGGGTAGGTTTTTCCTTGTTTTCAAGGAGACTGGTAGTTTTTTGTGGCTACTTGTTCTTTGGTACAGAATCTTGTAGGTCCAGAGTCCTACTGATAGCATCTTGCAAAGTAATTGGCTTGTAGGCCTTCACCCATCCGCGGAGTGGCTTGGATAGTGCCTCCGTAAATAGCATAATCAACCGACTCTCTAATATGTCAGATACCATAACTGAAACTCTCTGGAATTCGGATATAAATGTCTCGGCACAGCCTATCTGCTTGAGCTATGCAAGATCCATGAAATGAATCTCTAGATGCTTCTTATCAAAGCACTCCATGAGCCTTTGAGTGAAGTCACTGTAGGAAGTAATAGTGTTGTGACCCAATGTCACCAGTCCGTGGTACCACCACTCATGTGCTTCCCCATCAAAATGTAAAGTAGCCAACTTGATTGCATCTGTCTATGCCATGGGGTTAAGTTGGAAGTAGGTGTCTAACTTCTGTACCCAAATCAGGGCTGAACAACTGAATGTCCCATCAAAGTTGGGGATAGTTAGTCTTCCCAATGTGCGTTGCAGCTCAAAATTCTGATTGAATGCTCTATTGAACCCTCTTGGCCTGTTCCTATTTTTCATGTTGCAAAAATCTGAGAAAGTCATGGCTGAATGGAATTCATCTCCTAAGTCCCTGTATTCCTCCAAATAAGCCACAAAGGGTTCATTGGGCTCTACCTGCATGACTGGACCTCCTACTGCATCTACCAAGAAGTGAGGCATAGTAGGCTTGTTGGAAGGTCTGGTATAATGTGGGGTGTATTTTGTATATTGGTGTATGCAACCTTCCCACTGCTGCTTGTAGACCCTCTATCTACCGGTGAAGGAGGTGTACTACTATTACCTGGTTCTGGTTTCGCCGATAATCTGTTGATTGCATTAAGTACATCCTTTTTCCCTTCGGCTAAGTCTTGCAATGCATATACAAGGTTGTGAAACTCCATCTTGTCCTCATCTTCTCCCGTTCCTTTTCCCCTGTCAGAGTGTATACCTGTTGGGTCCATGTCTGAGTTGGTATCTTCTAGTTGGATATCCTCAAAGTCCTCCGTGTACCTACTCCTTCTTTTCCTGTGGGTTACAAAAGGGTCCTCTTCTGTATTCATCTACTTCTCATTTCTTAAGCCCACAGCTGGCCAAGAAGATAGCTCTAATACCACTGTAATATCCCAAATCCTGATATTTTCTATTTCTATGCAAATTTATTGAAACAGCCGGGCATGCAAATTGCCATGCAAATTTTCCCTATTTTATAGTTGAAATTAGGGTTAGGGTTTGCAGGATAAAATGAACACTTACCACAGATAAGCCGACTGAATATGCTCAAGAGAGTACGCATGCAAGATGAGCTGCGCTGATGAAGAAATGACCTTGTTTTCTGCTGCAATACCTCGAATGGTTGAATCAAACAAGTGTGACGTTTTTGTTGAAGGGATGGTCAGTTTCAGCTGGAAATAAGTCGGAAGGAAGGTGTGCCCGTGCCAGAAAGGATGGCCGAAACATGCAAGAGTTTTGACCTCTCCAGATGCCCTAGCAAATTGATCTCCCTGTCTGCTGCTCACACCCCCACAACCCTGTAAACTGTTGCTAGCTGCCCCGGATGGACAATCTGAGAGCTGATAATCACCCAATGCAGTAGAGTGATCCTATCAGTGAGGATGCAGGCTACATGCGGAAGAAATATGGTGATCCAGAGTCCTAGTGAATGACTAGGGTTTCCCAGCTAAATGCCCCAGTTGTACGGATGAATCTGCAATAACCTTCGAACTTATACTGGAATACTGATGCCTCTACTTGTTCTTAATCTCAACCAGGTATGGGAAAAATCCCATCAGCATTGTGAGATGCACAGGTAGCAGATGGTCATGTACACTGATGACCACTATACATTCAGATTCTCAATCTAGTGTTCTTTGGGGTATTCCTACCAGCTCTTGAGATGAACAGGTAGTAGATGGTCATGTACACAAGTGGCCTCTGCTCGCCCTAGTTCTCAACCAGGTATGGGAGAAATATCGTCGGCATCTTGAGACGGGTAGGACATTGACGGTCGTGTGCACTAGTGACTACTATACGTTCAGATACTCAATTGGGTGTTCTTTGGAGTATTACCACCAGCTCTTGAGATGAACAGGTAGTAGATGGTTGTGTACACTAGTGACTTCTATTGGTCCTGGTTCTTAACCTGGTGTTTTGGAGAATTTCCACCATCCTTGGTTCTCAACTTGGTGTAGGAGAATTCCCACCATCACTTGAGATGAACTGATAGTAGATGGTCGTGTGAAGCATTTCGAGGTTCTCAGGTAGAGACGGACTCATAGCAGATGAGATGTTGATGGTTGTACTCTCCGACAGACTGTGTAGAGTTGTAGAGATGATAGATCTACCGACGGACTGAGTGGATCAAATTTTTGATGACACCTCTTGACAAACAGAGACAGTGTTGGCAACCTTCAGTAGGTATAGAGATGATCGAGACAGATGAGATGTACAAAAGAGACGCAGATGTTGATGATGACCATATCTGAAGAATACCTTCCTTGCTGGGAGGGAGTGTTGGAATTTGTACAACTTCAGAAGTTATTCTTATTGTACTTGTATTTCCTTGTACCTCCTATAGGAGATTATTCTGACGTATTTACCCATATAAACCCTAGAAAGAATCAATGTAAACCCTGGGGAAAGAATCCGCAAGAAAAGAATAAAATAAATTTATTTTTGTATTTCCCCAAGGTATGTCGGCCCACTCAAACTGTCAAGTCGGCCCTAGTAAAATTTTCACGTGGAAAATCAGTATAAATAAGAGGCACCCCTCCTCGTTATTTCATCCACTCATAGAAAGTTGCTCCAGCAGAAAGGTGCGCTACTACAGTCAAGGAGAGTGTTTTCTGGGGTTGTATCTTAGAGAGATTCTCTCTCCCTCTTTCTTCTTCTCTATTCTCTCAGTGGTTATTATCTCTATACGAAGATTTGTTGGGTTTTTCTCGATTGGGTTTCCCACGATAAATTCTTGTGTTCTTTGTTTATGTGCTTTGTCTTTCTTCTAGTGATCCTATTGTTTATTTGTAATTAAGTTATACTACTATAATCTTGTAAAAACTACAATAACTTTCTCTCCGGTAGACTTCTTCACTCTCTCTCTTGCACACTTGCGTGAGTGAGATGTGTGTCTAAATGAGGGGAGCGACCTATATTTATATGCATCAAGTGAGTGACCTTTTTTCTTAACTAGGTCGGCCTGTTACTCTAAATAGGGTTGACTTACCTAGGAAGACTCAAAATAACATTTATATAATGTTCTTGTGGGTACTATTGATCCGACTTACAACGAAAGGGTTACATTGATTCTCTCATTTTCCTAAAGTTTGGACTGCTTTGATTTCATTAAACATTCTATGCATTTACAAATATTTTAGTTTTTAAACCTAAGCTCCTATAGATTAATTAAAGTCTTTTCATATTTGCAAAGTTAGGATTTAATAATAGTTTTCCTATGATTAACATAAGCTGGCAGCGCATTTTCATTATTCAAATGCATGCATGTTGCCAGCTTGTCGAAGTTAAGTTATGTGCAAGGTTATTAAAAAAAATAATGAAGATGTTCAAGGCCCTGCATTTGCTTCTCCTCACATCCGAGAAGCTATTTGGCGTGGTAACACAAACTCTACTCCTGAGAAAGGGAAAGAATCGAAAGACCCTAGAGTAGAGTCCAGATGCAGGATGTTCAGTCAATACAAATCAAAACTTGAAGTATCAGTAAAGCAGAATAATTCCACTCTGTGGTGTAAATTGTTTTGAAGAATCAAATACTTCAGGTTGTGCCACAATTACTTATTCAAGGTTAGCCATCATACCAATGGGGTCCATTCTTGATGTTTTGAAGCATATGAAGGCTGACCTTGGTGGTGATTTTGATAGTCGCTCTAGAAATCTGATGTATCCAAAGTGGATCCAAGAGTCAAGATTACATGGTTCTGTTCTATCTTATCAAGAGCTTGTGAATGCCTGCAAAAACATTTGAAAACATAAAAGAGGAGACACACATGGGAGTCGATATGCTTGGAGCTTGTGCAGTCATGCAATGCTTATCTGTGTAAGAACTTCTTTGTTTT
This sequence comes from Pseudotsuga menziesii, assembly GCA_001517045.1. Taxonomy (NCBI): domain Eukaryota; kingdom Viridiplantae; phylum Streptophyta; class Pinopsida; order Pinales; family Pinaceae; genus Pseudotsuga; species Pseudotsuga menziesii. The sequence continues at coordinate 445,372 of LPNX010889472.1, read as the reverse complement.
ATGAATGACTTAGTATATCTATATGGAGCTAAGTTTTGAACTTATAATGTGTGAATATTCTCTGGTTCAGTTTGAACTCTTGTTTACATTGTTGTTTATGTAGATGTTGTGTATGCAAGTGGATATCGATGCCTACTAATGTTTGAAATGTTATTTCAAGTACCTGTACCTTTAACATATGCTGCAATGATAAACTATCTGTTTATTACTTGTATTTATATGTTTTAAAACCCATCTCCTAGACTTTAATTTGTATTGTCATTCATTCTGCAAAATCTTGTCTTTACATTTATATCTTCTGATGTTTTCAGATTATTGTGCCTATGTATATTGTCTTTACCCTATCTGATTTTTACATTGTTATCCAAAAACCCTAAAAACTGTCTTTGAATGTTGAGGTGCCTGAACACTGCTATCTCGTAGTCTAGTTAGCAGACTTTAGGATAAACATATCTTGGCGACCATACTGGGGACGAAATTGAAAATTTTCCTCGGGTATTATATCTTTTCTCCTAATTTTGACAGTGAACAAAGTTGGGAAATCTTTGTAGACTACAATCATTCACTGAATTTCAGAAAAAGCAATGGCAACTCCATTGAAAGAAAGATCCACTAGCGACTCCAATCAAGTTCTAATCAAAGTTCAAAGACTCCACTAGAGGACGAATCTTATTGACAGAGACATGAAAGGATACTGTGAGAAAACCAGCTATTCAGCCTTAAGTTTTTTCCCGGATGTAATTATATTTTTTGTCAACTACTTCTTGTCCTTTCCAGAACATATCAAAAAAAAATTCTATTGCTTACTGTATTCAATAGATGACCCAAAATCTGAATTTGAAGATCCTTCCTTGAAAGCTGTAAATATACCTTCTCTTTGTATACCTGATCTTGACCCAAAGCCTTCATCTGAGTCATGTAATGTATATGATCAATCCTGTGAGCCTCAAGAGACCAAGGATGATATCATACCTCCTAGGTTCAATCCTATATCTTCCAAGATCCAAGACAAATATAGTCTCTTTATTTGCCTTCTATTCTTCATGATTTTCCTCCAAAGCATTACAAGTATCTCCCTATGTTCGATGGAAAAAACCTTACAGCTAAAAAACACATCCATGCCTTTGAACATTTCACGGACTTGTTTGAAATTGACCATAATGATGTTTTACATAAGAGCTTTTTCTCGGTCATTGCAAGGGGATGCCAAGGAATGGTTTAGGCATTTACATCCTGGGTCAATTAGTTCATGGGAGGAACTAAGGTATGCATTTCTAAATTTTTGGGGTGAGAGAAAATCATTGGATCAATATCTTTCAGAGTTTCGTGCTATGAAAAGACAAAAGGATGAAAATGTTTCTATGTTTAATAGGAGATTTTCAGGTTTTTATTACAAGATTCCTAAGGAGATCCAACCTTCTGAGGTTGCTGCCAGACTGAGTTATGCAATGGCCTTTCATCCAGATCTAGCACTTCTTCTTATGGAGAGAAAGTCCACAGCTTTGCAATAGATATTCAATGATGCCCAAGAAAAAGAAGATAACCTACGAGCTTGTGAAAAGTCCATAGATCAGATTTGTAATGAAGACTTGAAAGAGGAAGCGTATGAACCAAAAAGGTCAGGTTTGGATGCAGAAGAGCACGATCAAACCCAACAGCAGAAATTTGGCTTGAATATGCTTCAAAGAGATGATATATTATCTTTTGATGTCTCTTCTTTTTCAGACCCTAAGATCGCTCAATCAGATTTTGCTTCTTCTGAAAATAGTTTTTATAAAATTGATTATGTTGATAATTGTCCTAACGATCATGCCACAGATGATAGTGATTATCTTGTTTCAAAGAAGGTTGTTGCTTCAAAGCGTCTAGCACTGGATACTCAAAATCAACAAGCCTCAATTCTTTGTAGTGATGTTCAAAATTTTATGGCTCCCAATGTTTGTCGAAGTTTTTATTCGCCAAATAATTTTTTTGAAGAATTTCATGTCTGCAACCATGACGCTGATTATGAGGATGATTATTTGAAAAGTGAAGATCAGCCTTGTAATGAAGGCATCGTTGAAGAAGCATTTGATTCTCATCAATCTCAAAAAGCTTCTAGTTATTTTGAAGATGAATTTACTGCTCAAAAGCGTTATGAAGAGTCCCTTATTTCTGATGCGATTGTTATTACAAATCCTTATGAAGATTATCTTTTTATTAAAGAAACTTTTGTCGAAGATCATACTGCTGATATACATAAAGCTTCATCATTATCATTAGAATTACATCAAATTTCTCCTGTGTATGATGATGATATTGAAGTGTTTTATTTAGAAGTTCATGATGGGGAAAGTTTTAGTAATGAAGATGTATCTCAAGAGAACATTGTTCAAGAGAATTTCCAGCATATTTCTAATTATGAAACTATTGGGAATATTTTTCAAATCAACTCTGTCAAATATCGTCTGGACAGTTATCTAAGTCAACCCATTTATGATATGTATCCAGATGATTTAGAGTACCAGTTTTCTGAATGAGCACCTGTGGAAGTTTCCAACAGCGAACCAGTGTATGATGAATACGAATCAGATTCTTGGAAAGTTAATGAAGGAGATGGAAAGGAGTTAGAAGAGCAGCTTACACATTTTTATTCTTTACCAGTTGTTGAACAGCAGTCTCCAGAAATCAGTAAACTTGTATCTATTGAAGGAGGTGTTACCAACTTATTTGTACCATAGTTGGATTAGCTGAGGAGACGCCATTTGACAAACATGATAAATGTTTGTTTCCAGTGTATCAGATGATCCGCCTTTGTGCCTGGCCAGTTTTGGCTAGTCAATTTTTGTTTTAAGTAATTATGACCATGGCCCCGCGAAGTTTGTAATAAAATGTGCTAGTAGGGTGTTTTGAGTGGTTCGGTCTCCTAAGACGTAGAATTTCAACTAAGGTATTCCAGGGAGTTTTTTGCCCTTGACAATTATGCTTTGCCTATAGCCAAGTATAATCAACGAGGTTTTCTCCCGCTTCCTTCAAAAATGGAATGCCCGATTTTGAATTCTGGGCCTTGGGGGGTTATTAAAGCCCAACTGAGTATGTATAAACCTACTAGACATTATTAGAATAGACTATGGTCATGTCCTAAGTAACGAGGACCCTCGGAAAAAATTTCGAAAAAAATTTACCGGACGCGTCAAATTTTGGATTTTTAATTTTTTAATTTTTTAATTTTTTATTTTTTCCTAAGTTTTTAATTAAATTTTTCCATAGTTTAAATGGAAAAATTTCAATTTGTAATATGTCAGTCATCCGGAACCCGAATGCAGTGATTGAAGGTTCTAACCTTAAGCCAAAAATCATTCATGATCAGCCGAACAGCTATCTCCAAGTTTCAGAAGTTCATTCAGCCTCATAATTAATAATTTCTCAAAAAAGTCATTTACGGAGAAATTATTAATTAAAACATTAAAAATGAATATTTTAGAGAAAATCAAAAACTCCCCAAAATTAACCAAATTGAATAAAATAAAAGGCTAAATGACATGGCAATGGGCATTTACGATGATTCAACTCGGCACAAATCCTTTTCAGTCAACAATCGGAGAGCATTAAAGATACATTCAGTTAACAGACTTGTCATCTCCAGCTAAACTCACAAATTGGATGATTTAGAGGGCTGTGATTGGTCTGGTGATCATTACAGAGCAAGGTAATAAATGAAATGAGTGTTTGGTGCAAACCCTACGGGTTTTGGCACCCATCATCACCAGTTAACTCATCCCTCAGGCTCACACATCCCTCACAGTGCTCACGCCCCTCTCTCCTTGATGGTTGCGCCCTCACACGTGTGGGACATTCAGTGGTTGGTTTGTGATGTTTAGGGTGGGGAGTGGGGGCGCCTTGCCTAGGTGGAGGCCACCCCTCACTCATACCAACGTTATCTTAGGTCTGGGCTCTCAGTTATGTGCCGAGTCAGCTAGATTATGGGGGTTTGGTTTTAGGGCTTTAGCCTTCTCTCTTTGTATAAATAGAGGCTCTTTCAGCGCTATCAAGGTGGATGTATTTGCAAAGAACCTCTGCCTGTATGATTGTAATTTCTTATCTGTGTTATGAATAAAGTTGAGTCTTTGGAGGACAATTTGATGGTGCAAGAACTTTCATGGTGAATATTTGGCTTATAATCAAGGTGATATCTGTGTAGTTATTTTCTTATTCATGCATGTTGTGTTATCTAGCTTAGAAGGTTATAATCTAATCCATAGAGTAGGCATTTGAAGTTTCAACTTGCTATCTTATGTGTGGCTATACACGATCTAGGAATTGCATATTGTATTCAGTTGTACTCATGCTTTCTGGTTCTTGTTTGGTTTATATATACTAGATATAATCACTTGCTTGAATGTATTTTAGTTTTGCAGATCACTTGGCATGAAGTAGAGATCAGAGCTCAATTGCATCTCATCTCTCTTCAAATATATTTTTCTAATTTTTCTTGTCCCACAGGTTCCCTCCACGCTCAAATTTACTCAAGCTTGGGCTTGAGGTTTTTCTTATCCATCCTCAAATTTAAAAAAGAAAATTCTTACTTTCTAGTTACTTTGGTTTTGTTTCATAACAAGTAGATCTAAGTGCTAAATATCATCTTTTCTATCTCTTGTTATATAGATCTAAGAGCTTCCTTTGTCTAAAAGTTTATCTTACGAAAGTTTAGATCTAGCTTTGCTTAGTTTTAGTACTTGAAGTAGCATAAAAGTCCTATCTTTGCACAAAGTACTAATTGTAAAATTTTAGTGTATTTTATTGTCTAATGCATTGTTTTACAGAAAAATAGCTCGCTGGTTTTTCACTTTTCATGACAGGTTAAGCGGAAATGCTGGCAAAAAATTGACGTTTCAAGCTCCAAAAAACATTCCTCTTTCCCCCCTTCTTCATCCCCTTTCTCCAAGTTGCATTGAAAACCTTCTCAATCACAAAAGGAGTCCCAACTTCAAGAGCTTTGTAAAAAATAATAAAGAGCAAGTGGGATAAAGGCTCCCACACCCTTCTTCCCCCATTTGGGGGAAGCTTGTATCATCTCTTTTATTTTCATGCTTTGCTTAATAATTTGCTGAAGTAGAATAGGAAAGAGTAGTTTCATTTCTTATAAGTTTGCTTTCATAAAGTTGAAAAAAGAAAACGTTTCCTATTTCGTTACTTAGTTAGTTTGAATTTTGTTTACTGTCATTTGATATAATATTGCAAAACTTAAAAAGAACGAAAATCTCTTGAATCTCACCGTAAGGTGGATCAAGAGTGCTCTCTATCGAAGAGCTTGTTTAAATTTTGTTTTTATTTTTGTGCACTTTACTTTCTTGCAAGTTAATTAATTAATCTCTAAAGTCTCTTGAACTTACTAAAATCCAAGTCAAGAGCACTCTCTGTCGAAGAGCATATTAATTTTTGCATCATCCTTGCACTTAGGCATATAGATAGATAAGATTGTTGAACTTTTGTCATAAAACAAAGTCAAGAGCGCTCTCTGTCGGAGGGTTTAATTAATTATTTTAATGAAATCTTTCAACTCACATTCCCTCTAATTAATTTACTTGGTTGATATCCCTCACCTAGTATGCTCTGCCGACTTCATAGTTGGGCTCGTACTCAGAACGGTGAAGAGACTTGCTAAGATCGCAATAACAACTTAATAAAAATTTTACCCATAACCAACGCACCAGCTTTGTAGAAAGCATTCAAGTCTATTCTCAGTAAGGGCACCGGAACTCCCCGTTGTCTTAAGGTCACGGCTAGCTAGTCAATCCTCTAGGACACCAGCCCGAGATATTGGACGGGCCGACATGTCTAGAACGGAATGACTTTGAACACTTTCCCGGTTGGTCACTGATACATTTTTCGTTTCAAAGCCATAACAAACAAGACCATTAAAACATTGTAAAACGTACCAAGAGCACTCGCATAACATATCCACTAGCTTTATTTCAAGACTTGTTATTTTTTTAAGCATTGCAAAGCTTCGACTCCATAAGGCAGTGGTCTATCTTTTCATGTGTTATTATTAATCTGGACCATTTGTCTTTTTATTTATAAGATCTTTATTTGTGAATGCACTTTTATTTTTTACAAGTTCTTGATATAATTGTTCATCTTTTAATCCAGTGCAGCAACGTGGATTGCCTTTGTCTTGTGTTCAAATTTTTATAATCATAATCATCTTTCATCATAATAACTCATGTTGACCACCAAAACCAACTAAGTGGACAACGATGTACCATGCACAAGTTGGATGTGCCTTGGAGATAAGAATGAAGTACTTAATGATTACATCAAGCGAGGCAGCTCTTCTTCTCTTCTTCTCTCTATGAAATTTTCGCCCCCTGCGGGGGATTTTGTAAGGATATGTCAGCATGAAGGTCTAGTTTTTTGTAACTTGATCACCTAAGACTTAGTCATTAAGGAAGTCCTTTCATTGAGTGTTTTTTCACTTGGATAATTAACATTTCTTTTCAGAGATTTTAATTATTTGAGTTTTTCACTCCAAATTATCTCCAAAGTGATGAAAGGTGTTCTAGTGATAGAGTCTATGGGGGTGATTGGAGCTTAGGAATGTTCTATATTACCATGCTAGACATTATCCAGAGTCTTGTGGAATTTCATTAAGTTTTGCATAGGTTTTTTTAATTTTTGGTCATTAAAAATTGTCACTCAGGACAATTTGTTGTAATGTAAAAGAGGGTTACTTGGTCCCTTTTAATGTTGTATAGGGGTACGGGTACTCAAGACAAATGGCATGAGCACCCCTACACCCTTAGACCAAGTTTGAAGTCATTCGGACAAGTATTACTATGTTTTTGGTCACCTTTGCCTAGGTCAGTCATGGAAATCAAGAAATTGGGCATTTAAATAGAGAGCCAAATTTTGGAAAAGTGACTATAGTCACTTGGGGTGGACAAGTAAAGGTTCTAATGCTTATATTATGTTCCTAAGACAAATTTAAGACCCAAAGGGGGGGCCCCCAAGCAAGCATATAACAAGTTTTGAGTTGCCGAATCTAGGCGGTGCCCCCTTCTCTCTTTGATTGGTTGAGTGAGCTAAAGTCAATGGAAAGGGCCCCACTATGGTGGTTTCTTCCCCATTTAACATGACAATAAGGTTCGAAGCATTAAATTGGGGGTTTCTCTCCCCATATTTGAGATCGCAAACCTTGGTTTTGCCCTCCTCGAGCAAATTCGCCCCCCCTCTCTTGGGCCCCCTCTCTCCCTTGTGACACTTGTCTAGCATGCAAAGAGCCTCTCTCTTTCATTTTTCCTATTTAAGGAGGCTTCCCCTCCTCATTTAGGTTACACAAAAACACACTCACACCCACTCTCTTGCTCATGCTCTCATTCTTTCCCTTGCTTTTGCTTGGGCCATTGTAATTTTCAGCCATTTGGCTTTGGTAATCAAAATCTTTGGAGGAATCTTGTGTGCATTGTTCTCATTGATGATTTGCTTCCATGCTTAAGGAGCTACACAAGTTTGGTTGGCCAAGGAAGCATACTAACTTGCTTTGGTAAGATTTATGGTATTTGTATTCCATAAATTTTGTGAGTTTTCATTCTTGTAGTAAAGAAGTTCATATATTTTCTAGTTTGAAGTTTATGATTTCTTTGCTCATTATTTGATTCTCACCTTCTAGTAGTTGTGTAGTGAAAATCTGATAAGTTGCAGGTTATTTGGATTGAAGAGTGGGATTCCTTGGTTGGATGCCCCATTGCTTCACTTCCTGAAGAACAAAGGACCAATTTTCTCTTTCTTTACATACAAATTTCTGAAATTTAATTTTAGTTTGTTGAGTGTTTTAAATCTGATTTTAACTCTTATATACTCGAGTTCTTTCAAAATTATTCATCTGGCAACTTTGTATAAATTTTGTATATATATTGCACTAACATACTAACTTCCCCAAAGTGATTTTGGGCACATTTTATCATTTTCTATTTGCTGGTTTTTAGCAGGTTAATGACAAAACAAGGAAAAACTCTGTCAAATTTCAGCCATAAAAGAGTTTTAAGGCCACCTCAAAAGAAGAGCTTTAAAGGCATCTCAAGAAAGGGAAAAAACACGGTTTTTCTCACTCCTTTTACCTCTTTCTTTACGCTAAAATTTCAGCCTTTGTAACAAGTCCAAGAGAGTCTCTTGGACTTGATTTCTTGCTTTGCATTTTCAGATTAATCAAGTCTCATTTATTTGTCATCCATTGCTAACAATAGAAGTTGGGCTTGCCCACCTTTGCATAAGCAATTGTTGATTGGCGCGGGTTTTAGATTAGTTAGAGTTTCATTTTGTTTTTATTTTATTCTTTATTTTTTGCCCGCACCTTGTAAGTGATTTGGCTTTGCCATCCTTGCAATATCGCGTTGGCTAGCATTTTTATTTAAAGTATTTGTTTATTTCCTTTTGCCCGCATCTCACAATCGAGTAGGCTCTGCCTCCGTTGTGATATCGCGCTTAGCTTGTTTTGTTTATTTTTTCTTTAGGGATAAAATTTACCATAATCCCCGTTTTTGCCCTGTATCCCCTCCCCCCGCTGGTTCGACCGATCTAGGGTGACGAGAAAGGGAAAAGATTTGTGTTGGCTAGTTTAATAGGCACCCAGATAAGTATCTTCATTAGAAAGGAGAAAAAGAGGTTTGACCTGTGGAGCTAGTGGGGTAGAGGCTGTAAGGGGCTTCGTGGCACTTTGTGTCCTCCAGTTGAGCACCCAGCAAGTTTTGAGTTTGACCCGTGGAGCTAAGTGGGAACCTTGTGTTCCCATGTTGAGCACCCGGCATTCTCTCTCTAATCGAAGGAGATAGTTTCTTGGGGTAGACATCTAGAATAGTTCATTTCTTTACAACAAACACCTTAATTCCCTAAGTCAAAGAGAGACATAAAATTTACATAAACTTACAGGACCACTTGCATAACATTTTTACAATCATTTACATTTCTCTACTTTGTAATCACTTTATTTTAACTTACTCATTTATTGGAAGTCGTCATGTTCTTGTATATTTGTTAAGGTAAATGAGTTGATGCTTTAGAAAATTATTTGAAGTTGATTATTGTGACTCCATAGCCCGAGTAGAGACGGCACTGGTCATTTTGATTATTTGATTGTTTCTCTCTTTCATACATTACTGGTTGATTGTTAAAGGGTTTTGCTTGACATTGAAATATTTGCATCACTACATGCCGATTGTCTTTTTTTGTAATTTACAACTCCTAGAAAACATTCTTCAAAAAAGGAACTTAGTAAGTAGGGACTACCCCCCTTGGCCTTTAGGAGTTGTGGTCTAAACAGAGGAATTTAGAACCGAGGTGACTATGGGTTCTCAACTCATAAGTTGCCCTTGGGAACACACATAGTGGTTGGGAGACTTACCCATGTCCAAGTGTGTTTTAGGTGGCAACAACTCCTAAACAACACCCATCCGCATCATTCGAACATTAAAACTTAACTTAAACACATTGAGCCATAGAAACTCTTTGTTAGGGACTACCCCCCTTGGATTCGTTAGGAGTTGGCCTAAACGAAGGAGCTAGGAGTAGTTGACAGTACCTGGCTCTGTGCTTGTCCCCAAGGTCACGCCTCTCCCAGTTTCTCAAGTGAGGAGACAGCTTTCAGAAGATTTCTGCTGCTGGTGTGCAATCGGCGGACAACAGGAGGCACTAAACAAAATGAGGTTATTATAGCTGAAGATAAGGGCAGAAATGTTTTGTTTTATGCTTCTTCATTTGCAACATTTCAACAAAAGAAGTCTGATATCCTCCACGAAGTAGAAAATATATGGAGGCATCCTTCTCTTTTACATCAACCGCATAATTGGCAGGACCCAGTGGCCATTTACATGGACTCACGGTTTTCAAAAAGTTTCAACCTTCTAGAATTTGGGATCAAAGTAGAATACGCTTTGCAAATTAAATTTATGTTTCAGATAATAAATTCTTCTTTGATTTCTATCTACCTGCAAGAAGCCAATATAATCGATTGGATGTTATCATGGCTTCACTGGAAGAATGATTACACTTGATTGGGTTGTTTCTTTCGATTAGAAGTAGGAGTAAGCAGGAGAATAAGCTCGCCATACGAGAATGTAGATTATTTTTAGTATATTGGATTACAGCGGTATTTTGTCATTTCAGAGGTATGTGTTCAGAGTTTGAGAAAGTTGCAAAGATTTGGTAAATGACTCCATAGCCCAATGGATCAGTAATAGTTGACAGAAAATAAAGGCACTTGGTCTACAGTTCTTGGCAAATCACAGGGAAATGCCATCCCCCAGTTGGAGCCAATGTGTGTCCTAGGTCTGTTAGCTTTCTCCCCTAGGCCTATTATTTACTTTAGACTTTTTATCCTTTGATTTATTTTCACATTTTCATAAAGTTTGGACTGCTTTGATTTCATTTTTAAACATTCTATGCATTTACAAATATTTTAGTTTTTAAACCTAAGCTCCTATAGATTAATTAAATTCTTTTCATATTTGCAAAGTTAGGATTTAATAATAGTTTGCCTATGATTAACATAAGCTGGCAGCACATTTTCATTATTCAAATGCATGCATGCTGCCAGCTTGCCGAAGTTAAGTTATGTGCAGGGTTATTAAAACAAATAATGAAGTATCAGCAAAGCAGAATAATTCCACTCTCTGGTGTAAATTGTTTTGAAGAATCAAATACTTCAGGTTCTGCCACAGTTACTTATTCAAGGTTAGCCATCATACCAATGGGGTCCGTTCTTATGTTTTGAAGCATCCGAAGCCTGACGTTGGTGGTGATTTTTATAGTCACTCCAGAAATTTGGTGTATGCTAGGTGGATCCAAGAGTCACGATTACATGGTTCTGGTCTATCTTATCAAGAGCTTGTGAATGCCTGCAAAAACATTTGAAACATAAAAGAGGAGACACACATGGGATTCGATATGCTTGGAGCTTGTGCAGTCATCCAATCCTTATCTGTGTAAGAACTTCTTTGTTTTATGAATGACTTAATATATCTCTATGGAGCTAGGTTTTGAACTTATATTATGTGAATATTCTCTGGTTCAGTTTGAACTCTTGTTTACATTGTTGTTTATGTAGATGTTTTCTATGTAGATACTGTGTATGCTCGTGGATATTGATGCCTACTAATGTTTGAAATGTTATTTCAAGTACCTGTACCTTTAACATATGCTGCAATGATAAACTATATGTTTATTCCTTTTATCTATATGTTTTGAAACCTATCTCTTGGACTTTAATTTGTACTGTCATTCATTCTGCAAAATCTTGTCTTTACACTTATATCTTCTGATGTTTTCAGATTATTGTGTCTCTGTATATTGTCATTACCTTATCTGATTTTTACATTGTTATCCAAAAACCCTAAAAACTGTCTTTGAATGTTGAGGTGCCTGAACACTGCTATCCCGTAGTCTAGTTGGCAGACTTTAAGATAAACAAGCACCTCATCACATGTTTTGTTGCAATCAAGTGAATATGTCTAGGCTCCACCATATACTGACTCAAGGTGTTCACAGCAAAACATATATTTGGTCTTGTATTTGTCAAATACATCAATGAGCCAATGATTTGTCTGTACAATGTAACATCCATTGTCTCTGATGAAGCATTATTTAAGAGCTTCAAGTTTGTCACCATCGGAGTATTCATGGCCTTACAATCCATCATCCCAAATCTTTTTAGGATCTCAAAAGCATATTTTCCTTGATTTAGGAAAATCTCATCTAGACGCTGCCATACCTCAAGACCTAAAAAGTAATGCATCGTACCAAGGTCCTCCATCTCAAATTCTGCAGCAAGCTTCTTCTTACATTCACTAATAAGTTTCAATTCACCTGTTAAAAATAGATCATCCACATACAGCAGTAATATCATAAGACCATCATCTACAACCTTATAGTAGAGGTTGGAATCTGCTTAGCTCTTGGTAAAGCCCAAACTCATCAGTGAACTATCAATCCTTCTATACCATGCTCTGGGTGCTTGCTTCAACCTGTACAATGCTTTCTTTAACCTGCACACGTGTCTTCCTATCACATGTTTCAAAACCTTGGAGTTATTCAATGTACACTTTTTCTTCTATCATACCATTCAAAAAAGCAGTTTTTACGTCCATCTAGTGTAGCTTCCATTTCATCTTAGTTGGCAAAGCAAGGACAAATCTGATTGAAGTGTATCTGGCCACTAGAGCGAAAGTCTCTTTATAATCAATTCCTTCGTTCAGAGAGAACTCTCGGGCTACAAATATGTTCTTGTATTTTTCAATACTACCATATACTGAATGCTTCGTCATGAAGATCCATTTTGAGGATACAACAGATTTATCTTTCAGTCTTGGTACCACGTCCCAAACATCATTCTTTACAATGGACCGGTATTCCTCAATCATGGCATCCATCCAGACCTACTTCTCTGTTGCTCCTTCAAAACAAGTAGGTTCTTCATCAACAAGGTTCCACATCAAGGCCACATAACTGGAGTATGGCCTTGGCTTCTTACTTTCTCTAACGGTTCCTTCTGGAGCCTTCTGGAGCACCATACTTTTCTACATCTTGAATTATTTCACAAGCCCAAACTTGTCTTCTTTTACGTGTGTTCATTTCATGAGGTGACTCCATAGGTCTTTGAGGCTCTATCATGTCATGGTCTTCCAGTATATGCTCTTCTTCAACATCTCTAACTGGTATTCTGCTAGTCTCTGCAACTCTAGGAGCTTCGTGCTCCTCTTCATGATCCTCATCTACATGATTCTTTCTGGACTTATTGAAAGTTGCATCCTCATCAAATGTAACATCTTTGTTGATCTCAATCTGACGATAACCTGGGATGTAAATTCTATAAGCTTGTGATTGCTCACTATATGGTATAACCAACAAATATCCCCTTCTTTCTTAAAGGGTCCAACTTTGATCTCTTCTCCTTGGGAACATGTATGTATACAAGACAATTAAATATCTTCATGTGACTAACTTCGGGTTTCTCATCACTAAATGTTTCTTCTAGAGTCTTGTTCCTAAGAGCACTATGAGAGATTTTGTTTTGCACAGAGACTGAGGTTCTAGTTGCTTCAGCCCATAAGTGCACAGGTAGATCCTAATCATGGATCATAGCTTTGACTGCTTCCATGATAGATCTATTCTTCCTTTTTCCCACTCCATTATGTTGAGGATTATGGGGAATGGTGAGCTCCCTCTCAATCCCAGCTTCTTTACAGAAGTCCTTGAATTCACCTGATATGAATTCCCCTCCATTATCTGACCTCAAGGTCTTGATCTTCTTTTCATAGAGGTTTTCCACAAGAGCTTTGAATTCTTTGAACTTCCCAAATACTTCATCTTTATTCTTTATGCATAGAGGTAAAGGTGGGGGAAGGCTCATCAATCTCACAGATCCAAATCATAAGTCAAGGATAAAATCAAAATGAAAGAGGTTGGATATACGGAGACAGGTGATAGCTAATGCCATCATAGCAAATAGAATGGATAAGTCTACATAAGGTACGCGATACCAATGAGCATACAGATTGTCCTTGCATAAAAGATCCTCAGACTACTCATATCACAAGTCATTCCAACCAAAATAATACCATTGTCAGCTAAAAATGTCAAGTCACAGTTATTAACATAAAAAATAGTGACAATCAATAGATCCAAATGCAACCCATATACCTACTCAACCATATACCTGTCTCTAGCACCACTTTTAACTATGTATGGGTAAGTAAAGAAATGGCAACCTGCTCTGTAAAAATGAACCATGACTAAACCAGAATCATCTCAATGGGGTCATGCAAAATTAGTCATGACCAAGGGGGAAGTTGCTACTATTGGCTCTCAATATCATGTACCACTAATGATCATCTCAATGTTGCTCATCTTTGGAAGAACTGGCTCTGAACTGGGAGAAAAATTGTCTGTTGCATCATGGTAGCAGCAGCTACTATGGATGTGCTAATAGTACCTAAGGTTTGCACTTAGGATTAATTTAAAAATCACTTAAGAGGGGGGTGTTACACACAATAGTCTCTAATGCAACTAAATTGATGATTATTAAGGTTGAGGGGCTCCTAGATGAAAATCCCTAGGGTATTTCAAGGTACTTGACACATGGGAAGTTGTTACACTTTTGGATGGGTGTCCTAACTTTAGCAACTATTATATTTTGACAGTTTGCCCAAAAATTTTCAAGCTCAATGACATTAGAAGCATTGTGACTGAGGGATTTCCGAAAAGTGGTTATAGTAGAAAATCTAATAAATATAGATGCAGTTGGCAATTTCAAAAATGTCACCTTGAAGCGCTCGTTTTTCTTTGACCACACGATTTAAGGAGTGCCCCACCTTGGATGCTTAAACGTTTGATGATTTCAAGAGAGCATCATTAATAAACACTCATCCTAAAGAATGCTTGGTCAATCACTCAAAAGAGGGTGTGCCTTCTTTCCTTCAACCATTTTGGAGGTGGTTGATAACTAATTGCATTGTTTATTCATTGTTGAATATTTTTCATAGAGTCAGTTACTTGTAGCAAGTGTATCTAAACAAATTCATCTATTTATTATTGTTGAATTCTTCTCAAAGTGTTGTTTAGATAAGAACTATTATTATATTTTTTCCCTTCGAGAAAAATGTGGATCTAACCAATAGTTTCTTATTTCTAGAAAAAATAGTTGAGCAAATAGTGGATCTAAAAAGGGAAGTTATTATCTTATTCAAAGGAAGTTGAGTGACACTCTCTATATAAAGAGTATCCCTACCTTATCTATTTTCATGGTTGGATTTGGGGAGAAATCCCATTAAGCTTAATTGAATATCCATTGGTCTCCTTTAGATGGTGAACCAAAGTGCTTTCTATGGAATGGTAGTGTGTTTCCCATGTTTTGCTCATGGATAGAAACTTCAAATGACAATGGTTTTGGTCTAATGAAGTAACTAGTCTCTTCTTCTATGCGATGATTATATACCATAGTTCCAAGACTACCGCTCCCAGGATTTTGGCAACCTGTACCTAGCATTTCCCTGCTCCTAGGAGCTTAGGAACTGGTAGGAAATGTCCACTTTTTGTTGGGAGCTTCTCTAGGATCTTGGGAGTTTTTCAAGATCTTTTTGGGAACTTGCTTTAGCCACTCCCTTTTTATTGGGAGCTTGTAGGAGCTCCATGTCTGTTTCGGAGCTTCCAAAAACTCCCAAACAAATACGGAGCTTCTAGAAGCTCTCGACCATGTGGAGCCCAAAATCGAAAACCAATTGAATAATTGTTGTTTATTGTGCCAAGAAATCACCAAGAATAAAAAAATCAATAGAATCTATCAATAATGCCATCTTTTAAATTTTCAATGTTATATAAATTTGAGGGCTCACGCCACTTAAATATTTACATCCATTCACACTCAAAGTATAAGCTGTAAGTGTACTTAAGTGAATAAAATGGATATTTCTACAATACTAAGATATTGAAACAACTTTAATTCATGTCTCAAATGTTTATAGCTAGCTTACGTTATTCATATTGGTTGATATAGCAATTTAGTATCATAAACCACATCAAACTCAAAATACAGAAGAATTTGGAAGTTTGATGTTAGTTGAACTTGAAACAATCAAGTTCATTCACATGAGAAGTAAGTAATAGTTACCATAAATAAAACATAGAGGCGCCCAAATACTAAGCACTCTTAGGAGAATTAAAAGAGATGGAGTTAGAACAAGGAATTAGAAAAGGATTGAATCTTATGATTTATAAAGCTATTGGTGCTTCGTACACACATACACACACACATATGTAATTTGCATTTACAAGCTGATAGAACTAAGAATGGGATAAAGTTGCAGGTCAAATTTACAAAACATACCATGGCACTAGAGTCATGCATAGTTAGGGTTCACCTTAGGTCACACAACCCCAATTTTTGTATAATGTGGACCTAGAGGAGTGAGCAAATTTAAAAGGACTGAATTTCATGACACTACTAGAGGCTTAAGAGACTAAAATAGTTTAAGTTATGAAATAGTTTAAGAACTTACAGAGCCAGTCCTTTATCATACTAGATGTAAGTCACATACGCCTTTCTAAAGAGCCATCATTGTTTCATGCTGGACATGAAGACGGGTTCATACAAAACCAACGTTGTGACAATTACTCCATCACTAGGATGAGTCTCGAATAGTAACTCATAGTCCTTGGAGAACTTGACTATGTCTCTACTCATGTGGGCATACGGAGTCTTGTACCATGACTTACCCAATGAGCTACAGAACCATGTACAATGGCTAACTGGCATCGGAGCTATGTATAACATAACTTACAAGTAACGGAGCCAAGTATCACTGCATGACTCACAAGTGTCCACCCATAACTCAAGAGTTCATACCGAATCACCGTCATAGTTCACAGGTATCCACATCAAATTTCTCACCCACAAGTGTTTACCTAGAACTCAGGTGTACCGAATCATCATCATGGTTCATAGGTGTAAAATAATTTGTCCTCGGATGTGTACCTAGAACTCAGGTGTACTGAATCACCATCATTGTTCCTAGGTGTTCACATTAGGACTACATAAGTCTTCCAGCAGAGCCAGGCCTATTTCATACTGGATATGAAGACCACAGGCCTTTCACAGACCACATATACATCTTCCAACAGAGCCAACCCTGCTTCATGTTGGATATGAAGACAACAGGTCTTTCACAGACCACATATACATACCAGTGTGCGTTAGTATGTGCCAACCTCTCCATCCTTTTCAAGATATCAAAGAGATCTCCTCACTCCTCGAAGTGATTGGGAGAATGCATGAAGCATGCATTGGCCTCTCCATCCCATTTCAAGATGAGAGATCTCCACACTCTTTCTCGGTGTGATCGGGAGAATGCACTGGCCTCTCCATCTCATGAAGTTTCACCAAACTAAGTTTGGCCTCCACAGAAAGATGCGCCCTAGGAGGGCGAGTTGCGCTATGCTCCTTCTGGGATCGTCTAAGATAGAAAACACTCTAAAACATGGATCCCTAGTCTTCGACAATGACTTCTTCTAGCACCGCTCTGATACCATATTAGAATTTAATAGCTGCAAAACCAAGATCACTACAAGAATATCAAAGCACAAAAAACAAAATAAAGAGTAGAGCTTATTTATCCACGATGATCACAAAGATTGCCTCCCAACCATAAACAAAACAATGTCACCCCTAAGCTCGCCCTTCTAAGAGAATAATCATTCAGAGATAGAAGCACTTCGAGATCATAGTAGCACAACCCCACAAAAGTTAAGAAGAAACCTTTTCCAAAGATGGAGAGCACCAGAAAACCTCCTCTCCAGCTGCAGTAGCAAATCTCTCTAGTAGAGGGTGAACTTGTGTAGCAGCGCTAAGTTGTTGTGTATCAAAAGGACGAGAGGCACCCCCTATTTATATTTTTTTCTCATTGAATTTTAACTGGGACGGACTTCACTTTTAACACTAATAAAAAAAATCTTGGGCCGACTTTTGTTCTTTTTGCAGGGTCGACTTTTGAGGATGATCCTCACGTAGCTACTACTCCAACAGTTACATCATCTTGGAGCCCTTATTGTGTACAACATCACCTTCGAGCTTGTCGTGTGTACCTTTAGAGTGGTGCACTTCACTTCTATGAGCCTACACGTGTTTATTGTAGTTTGCTTGTAAGGGGATGGGCCAAATTGTATTGTTGGTCTCCCTTACCTGTCATATATATAGAGGAAGGAGATACTCCTTTCATTTTTCATTATCATCATACTCTTCTCTTTGTACTTGTCATCTTGGAGTGATTCGCTAGGGTTCATGAGGAAACCTTCGAAGAAGTTATATATGGGTGGAGGACGTCTTTGTTGGAGATTGCCTCTTGCCACTAGGGTTTACTATTGTGAAGAAGAAGACATTGGAAACGATCATCACTCATTATTATAGCTCATTATGCTTATTACTCTTGTGTTGAAATGTGATAAAGTGGAATGCACTAGTCATCTTCTCTCTCTTAGATCTTAATTTGCACTTGGCCTCTCTCTCTCTTAGATCTTCGTTCGTACTTGGTCTCTCTCTTTCTTGGAGTCACTAGGGTCCTTGATCTTCTTGGAGCATCTTGAAATCTAGGGTTAGAATTGCATCCCATGAAGAATTGAGATTAGGGTTTTGAGATGAAACCCTAGGGTGTATTTGGTGATGAAGAATAGGAGACATCTTTCCTTGGAAGAGTTGTTTGAGTGATTCACACATCTTGGAGTTCCTTGGTTGAGCTAAGTTTTTTCTTTGTTTTCCCTAGCTAGGGTTTTGGAGAACCAATGGGTTGTACTAGCCTTTTGATAATGACATGGTATGTACAACTTCATTTTATGCATATTAATGAAGTTTTTAAATATCCAATAATTGTGTAAATTGCAGATTTGATTTTCCCCATCTATATTTTTCATGGTTTGTTACAGTTATATATGTGATGTTGATTTGACATAAGTAAAGGGCAATTATGTTAAGTGATTTATCATTGTAATTATAGGAGATGAGGGTTTTTTTACTGCTGTAAATAAGAGTTTATAGATCTGATTTATGCATGATAAAATTGTCATGAAGGGTCAAAACTTATCAAAACACTTTGATATCTTTTCTCCTTGGAGTGTCTAGAAGTTTAAGGTTGTTAAAGGATTGAAATATTGTCCATTTCCACTGCTATATTTATTGTATTTCATAACAGCCCTAAGGCTGAAAATTCGAAAGTCTATTGCTGCTTTGTAGATTTTCGAAAAGCTTTTGACTATGTCCCTAGAGAGGCCCTATTCCAGAGGCACGGAGACATCAACATCTCCAAGATCCTACCGATTTCCATCATGCATCTATACGAGTCATTTCTTGGTCAGCTTTGCATTGCTCATGGATTGTCAAATTTCATCATGAGTACCATTGGGGTTAAACAAGGGTTCCCCTTGTCCCCCACCTTGTTTGGGGTTTATATTGATGAGTTGGAGGCCATCCTTCACAAGCATATCCAGGACAACAATGGGTGCCTCCTCCACCAAGTTCTAATATCTAACCTACTCTTTATCGACGACATGGTCCTCTTGGTCTCATCTCCAAAGGGGTTAGAGAGATAGTTGGATGTGTTAGCTCTTTTTTGAGATCTTCGACAGTTAACGATCAACCTGGGTAAAACCATGGTTATGATCTTTAACTGGACGAAGAAGATTTCCTCGAACCTTCATTTCTTCTTCAGATGGGAGGAGATTGAGATCACGAACACCTACACATACTTGTAGGTGCAATTCTCAGGACCCCATTTCAATCTACAACAGGCCTTCTACCTCGATTCAACAAGGGCTATGGATCTTTATCCCTCCTCGAGAGACAGTGCTTCAAACACTATTTTCAGGACATCTCATCCAAGATGTCCCTCATGGAACCCTTATCAAGCTCATTGTTCTCTATGGCTCTAAGAATTGGGGACTTAGATCACTTGGGTCTGGTTGGGCCTCGGTTGAGAGAGTTTAGATGCAAGTAGACAGTTCCTCAACACATCGGCCTAGCAGAGTTTGGATCCCGGCCCTTCCGACTTGAGATAGTGTTCAGTCTAGTCTCTTATTTGCAATGCATCCAAAGCATCGTCGACTCGACGAAAAGGAGGAACCGTCACCCATGCTTAGCATATTGTTCTTTAGAGACTTTAGCCTTGTCCATCCCCTCTGATCAGGCTCGAGGATGGTTTGTAGGGGTCTCAAAGCTTTTGGAGTTAGTGGGCATTCAGATGGATCAGCTCCCTCTGTTTAGATATTCCTTAGACACACTTGGCCACCTTCTACTCCTTGAATTGTAGTTGAACAGGATCATCAAGGGTGATATCTATAGAGTGTTTTTTCAGATCACCTAGGTTAACCCTTAGGGTGGGTTATTCCCAAAGATGGCCTTCTATGGTGAGCATTTGTTGGAGTTGAGTGACAAACTCATTTTTCAGCCACAATATACTCTCCACCACTGGATGCATGCTTTTTGCATTCCCTTAGGAGAGTTCAGAGTGGGCTCCCATAGACTTCGGGTAGAGACAGAACACCAAGTTGATTGATTTGACAAGACCTGCCAGTTATGTCACCTCCGAGAAGTTAAGACTGAGGAGAACTTCAGCTTTTGTTGCCCCATCTACTACGATATCAAAGGGAGCTTCATTGCCTATTTAGAGGGACCCAAAACTTCACTAGCTTCTTTAGATACCCCAATCAAAGATGTGTGACCTTATACATGCAAGAGGCCCTCAAGTTTTGAGAACATTCTCTTCAACTTCCTACCAAACCAAATTCTACCCAACGGATCGCATCTTTTTTCACGGAGCTATCCTCATGGAGGGGCACTGAGAGATAGACCAACATCAACACAGCTTCAGACTCTAGATCAGTGCAAATCCTGGGGGACTTCCCCTGTCCCTTCAGATCTCAATGGCATGGCCAAACTAGACCTCTACGTAGGAGACAAAAGAGACCCCCCAAGCCTCAACGACAAGTTATCTCCTCCAAACATAAATCCAAAGGGCTCCCTAACCGTTCCACTAGTTCTTCCTTGGGATGACATACTATTATTGGTTTCTTTCATTCGGCCTTGGATGCTAGGAGAGATGGGTTTATCCCTTAATAGACCTAACTCATCTCTTTTGGATTTCTTTGCTTCTAGATTCTTTCCCCATGTATTTCTCCATCCCCCTACGGTATCCCATACTCGGGGTCAAGGTCTTTCCATGCCTCAGTATAGATTTCTCCTCTCTTCTCTTCTCTACTTTACTTTACTTTCTTTTCTGTGTATTCGTTTTATAGGAGACCTTTTGGTACTCATGCTTTGTAATGACATCATTGTATTCAGCAGTCCTATTGACCTACTTTTGTGGTCACTAATTGGACATTAATAAAATTATCTTATCTATCTAGTTAAAGAGGTGAAATTTCTATTTTTCATTAAAACCCTTGATAGCAGAAATTTCCACATCAATCTGGATAAAAATATGTAGGGCATACCAAGGATGCCTTTATTCCTTTCATTTTCAAGACTTGGGAAGGAAAATATAGATGCTTTCACATTACCATAATAAGCATCTTTGAGTACCCATAATGAATTCTGAGAAGATGAAGATATCATCTTATGCAAGTATCACAACACCATTATATAATTTAGTTTGACTAGGTCTATACCTTTTGAAAAGATCTTTCTAAATGTTGAAGCACATATTCTGAGAGATTACACATTAATAAAAACATTAATAGAGCTTCTAGTAGCTTGCTCAAATATTTATTTGATCACATCTCACGCTAGACTTAGCAATGCCAATAAAGCCATTTCGTATCTGTTATCTATCAATAAGAATGTGGAAACTTATCTACAACATGTAGAAAAATGAATTTAAAATAATTAAGGGAAAACTAAATTAGGAGCTAACTATGTTTCAATAATAGAATAACATTCTAGTTATAAGCAATTCCAACCAATATTGAGCCAAGAAAGAACACAAGCCAAATGCAATGAGAAGAATCTATCCAATTTTCTCAAATGTAATGATACCAAAGATTTACAACAATCCATAACAAAAGTAAATTATTGGGATTGATAAATTAAAATGTCATCAAATAGCTCACCTTACTATGTTAAGCATTGCAAGCTCACATTGGATGCATGGACCGTGTAGTGCATAAGCTTTTTTAAATGGCATATTGTTTGGTTTCCCTTCAAGAAAAACAACCTGTTGGAAGACAACTGATATAAACCCATAAGGAAACAACCTTAATTGGAATGGAACAGTAGAACATTTAACTCATAATGAAGTTGCAAAGATTCTAAAAATGTAATTCTAAAAGCACTACACTATTTTCCCAAGGTAGATTGAGAAAACATTTGCCCTAAGGGAGCATAAATAAACACGAAATTACTTCAAGTCTATCTCATGTCAAACAAAAATTACATTCGAAGTACTACAAGGCAATCATTTATTATTAAAAAATGTTTGATCACATGATGGTTTATGTGTTACATGAAAAAAACACAGTTTATGTGTTAACCGTAATTTAGAGGTTGTCCCATTATTTTATAATGATATGGGTCCATTATATAAAATAAGATAAAATAAATACAAATAAAATAAAGCACAGTTGTCTTAAATTAATACTCATCATTGCTGAATTTAATTTTTGGAGCCGACCTATCCTCCTTGTTTCTTAAAACAAAATCATTTCATTTGGAACCGACTTGTCATTATTTTGATGCACATAGAAAGGGGGCAATAGAGTATTCACACTTCCAAAATCCATTTCGACGAACTGGGCATTCCAATTTTCAAAATCGTTTGCGGTGGTCTTCGATCACTTTTTCTAAAAACTCATCAGAAACGAGAACGAGAGGAATAAGATTAAAGTACCCAAAACCCGTATCGCATTCTTTATAACCACCAAATGCGTTGCAACAACTTTCTCTACGTCGAACATCCTGCCATCGGAGCTCACCAATTTCACAATATTAGTATTGCAATACTTATACAAAGGGTTGCTTGGTAACTTCGATGGCATGGGAGTTTTTTCTTTGACCAATGGAATCTTCAATTCTAGCAAATGGAGCTCAGAGGCTTAGTTGACATCAATGCCAAGACAAATGCCAACAATCTCCCCCTTTGGCATTGATGGCAACATTAAGTAAAACAGGCTCTCCCTCACAACAATCTCCCCCTGTCATACTGATCTAATTCTCTAATTCTCTAATTCTCCCCCTTTGACATCAATATTACAAGGCTGCTACTGATCTCCTCCTAACAGGCACCGATACTATATGTTGGTTGCTACTTGATGTAGAAGTCTTTGTGATTAATGGCTGGTAGGTATATCACAACACATGTATAACCAATGCAATATGTAAGGTTGTTGGAGCACAAAACATCTTTAGCATCATTGATGCTGCCACCGTCTTCAAGTTTAGTCTTAACTGATTTCTTCAGTAGTAGTTGTATTCAACCTCTTCATGTCGTAATTCCTGAGTGCCTTTCCCACAGCATCTAAACTTATGGTAGCATGACTGTCCAACTTTTTGACAGTATTATCTTAGGAGGTCTGTCTTAATCTTCATATGATCCAAATCTCTGATTTTACTCTCCTTCTGACTTCAATTTAATTTAACTTTAAATGAGTAAGCTTGTCTTCCTCCCCCTTTTTGGTTGTTGATTCAAGTCATGAACCTGCTATCTGTGGCTTCCTTGGGTGCTTAGACTTATAGCACCCTCCTTAAACCATGTGGAAAAAAAAGTTCAATAATGAAGGGAGATAACTCCCAGCTTCTGCCTTAAATCATCGAAGGCATCCTTGGGCAGAGGTTTGATAAAGTTTTCAGCTACTTGTTCCTTTGTATTCACAGATTCCAATTTCACCTATTGTTCATTAACTTGTTCTCGAAGAAAGTGATACTTGCTTGGTATATGCTTGGACTTGGAGTGCAAGATCGAATTCTTAGATATGTTGATGGCACTCATATTGTCACAGTAGATTGGTATAGGCTGATTGGATTCAACTTGAACTTCTTTTAATGATTGCTTCATCCACAAAACTTGAGTGCAAGACTCAGCTGCTGCTATATATTCGGCCTCGACAGTAGGCAAGGAAATGGAGGATTGATTTCTACTTGACCATGCTACCAGGCACTCTCCTGAGAAGAATCCATTCCCACTAGTACTCTTCTAGTCCTCTAAATGTTGATGTAATTGTAACTTCGGAATGTATTCACTTGTATTTCTTATGTATTATAACCCGATGTTTATTCCGGGATGTATTTGTAATGTACTTGAGTCATGTCATGCCACGAGGTTCCTATCGGGAGTTTCTATAATGTAAACAAGTCATGTCAAGTCAAGGTGTGTAACCCTCCTATTGTCTAAGGGTTAAAGTCCCCGCAGTTCCGGGGCACTAGGGTTATTAGACTCACCTAGTGAAGTCAGCCCTAGTTGGGTTTAGTCAAGTCGGGAATTAGTATAAATAGAGAGTTAGCCTCTCTATTTATCACACACTCAGTTGTAGCGCATAGCTGAGGAAGAGAAAGACACTAGGGCAAGGAAGAAAGAAGTTACTACTGTCGGGAGATCATCTTATTGTTTTTGGGTTTCAATTTTGGTGCTGATTCTATCTCTGAGGAAGTTGCAGGGTTTTCTCCATTTATGGTTTCCCCGAGGAAAAACACTGTGTTCATTGCCTCTTGTGTTTGATTGCTGTGCTTGTTGTTCTCTCAGTTAAAGATCCTAATGTTATGCTAGCTTAATGTTAAAAATCTAACTTGGTATTAGAGCTAACCTGAGAAGAAGACACTGTGCAGCTGCGGGAACTAGGGCTTCCTACTTTGTGGATCTCTCTCCACAGATTTTCAGCAAAAGAAGGGTGGAATAACTCTCCTCCCTAGGGCGCATCTTTTCGTCGAAACAGAATCGAATTCTTAGGTTTTTCAGTTTTGGACCCGACACCACTGCCGAATATTAGGGATTTTCACAGAAGTGGAATTTTTCAGTGAGCCCGGGCCTGGATTGATCTCCTCCTCAAAATCGGAGTTAGGGATCAAAATCAAAGCATTTGGTTGGACAGAACTCCGAAAAAGCAAAACCCTAATCTGCTCCTGAACCAGCACTGCAGGATTTCAGCTCCAAATCCAGATCCGACATCTTGACCTGGTAAGATCTAAATCTTTTGTATTTCCATTTAAGGTTCTCAGTTAAGATGTCTCATCATACCAAGCTTGATGAAAAGCTTGAGGGAGTTGATAACTTCCGAGCCTAGAAGTATAGGATCTCCCTGGTCCTGGAAGAAAATGAGTTGGACTTCTATATTAGTGAGGAGGTTCCAGTTCCAGAATGAGATGAGGCTAAGGCCTTACATAAGAAGAAGTTGGTTATGGCAAAGAGGATCATTGCTGATTCTATCAAGGATCACTTCAAGGCTCATACCATAGGTGTCCTCCCTCAAGACACCTAAAGCTATGTTTGATGCCCTAACCAAACTGTTTGAAGGGAAGAACATCAATCGGAAAATGACTCTAAGGAACCAGTTGAAGAATGTAAAAATCCAGAATGAGGAGACCATCCAGTCATACTTCACTAGGGTCTCCCAGATCAAAGAACAACTAAAAGCAGTAGATGAAGAAGTGGAGAATGCAGAAATTGTGATGACAACCTTGAATGGCCTCCCTAGGTCATGGGATTCTTTCATCCAAGGAATCCATGCTAGGATGAAGTTAGTCAAGTTTAGTAGACTGTGGGAAGAATGTTCACAAGAAGAAGCTCGAATAGCAGCTCGAGAAGAAAAGATGGGAAGTGAAGATTAAGCTCTCACAGTACACTCCAAGAAAGGAAGAAGGGGAAAGCATCATCACCAAGGTAAGCATTCTCATCAGAAAGGTTCATCTAAACTCAGATGTTATACATGCGATGAAATAGGACACTTTGCTAGAAACTGTCCCATGAATAAAAATGGATCCAAGAAGAAGAGGAACTCCAAAAGAAGACATCATGCTCATACTACTGAGGATGATGATCCTCCCAGAAAGAGAGTAAAACAAGAAAGTGAAGATGAATATGTTCTGATCTCCGCTCTCACGGGAACTGTTACTCATGGAAGCAAAGATTGGCTTATTGACAGTGGGGTTTCCAAACACATGACAGGTTTCAAGGAATCCTTTGAGAAACTATCTGAACATAATTCACCCCATAAGGTGAAACTTGGGGATGACTACCGATATCCCATAAAAGGTAGTGCTGAATCCTCCTACAAGCTAGACTCTGGAAAGTCTATGAAAATGAAGGATGTCTTGTTTGTACCAGGACTAAAGAAGAATCTTCTGTCCATATCAGCACTGGATGCAAAAGGCATGAGGGTTGCATTTGTAGATGGCCAAGTCCTCATGTGGCCAAGAGGAAAGACTATTGACGATGCAATAGTAATTGGAGAACAAGAAGGAGGATTATACAAATTGAAGGGCCATCCAGAACAAGCTTTGGTCCATGACACAGTAGAGCCAAATGAACTTTGGCACAGAAGGCTTGCACATGTGCATTACAGAGCACTACCACGTGCAAGCAAAGCTGTTGAAGGTCTTCCAAAAATTCAAGCAAAACATGAAGGGGTCTACAAAGGATGTACAAAAGGAAAGAATACAAAGAAGACATTTCCAAGTAGCGAAAGCAAGGCAAAAGGAATCTTGGAAATCATCCACTCCGATGTATGCAGACCAATGTCATCAAGTTCACTAAGCGGGTATGTATACTATGTTTCTTTCATTGATGACTTTTCTAGGAAGACATGGATTTACTTCATGAAGAACAAAGATGAAGTTTTCAGCAAGTTCAAGGAATTCAAAGCCTTGATCGAGAACCACACAGAAAAGAAGATCAAGACCTTTCGATCAGATAATGGCGGAGAATTCACATCAAATGAATTCAAAAACTTATGCAAAGAATCAGGGATTAAGAGGGAGTTATCCACTCCATATAATCCACAACAGAATGGGGTTGCAGAAAGGAAGAATAGAACTATCATGGAAGCTACAAGAGAAATGCTTCATGATCAAGATCTTCCCATGCATCTATGGGCAGAGGCTGCCAGAACAACGGTGTATGTACAGAACCGTACTCCACACAGAGTACTCGAGAACAAGACTCCGAAAGAAGTCTTCTCCGGCAAGAAACCAGAAGTCAACTATCTTAGGATATTCAGTTGTCCAGTGTACATACACATTCCAAAAGAGAAGAGGACAAAGTTAGATCCTTCAAGAAAGAAGGGTATATTTGTGGGATACTCTAAAAGCTCGAAGGCTTACAGAATATACTTCCCAGGATTCAAGAAGATCGACATCAGCAGGGATGCAACATTTGATGAAGACACAGCTTACAACAAATCCAGAAAGAGACCTGCTAAAGAACCTGAAGAAGCAGAAGCACCCAGAATTCATGATACAACCATGAATGAAGAAACTCAAGAAGAAGATCAAGAATTTGAAGAACCACAAAGACTTGTAGATCCACCTCAAGAGAAGAATCCTCACAAGAGGAAACCTGCATGGGTACGAGAAGCTATCCAAGGTGCGGAAAGATACGGGGCTCCAGAAGAGAATCATAGAGAAAGAAAGAGAACCAGATCCTGTTCCGGATATGTAGCTTTACTATGTGACTTTATCAATGAAGAACCTTCCAATTATGAAGAAGCGGCAGAACGAAAAGAATGGAAGGATGCTATGATCAAAGAGTATCAATCGATCATGAAGAATGATGTTTGGGATGTTGTCCCAAGACCAGAAGGGAAGTCGGTTGTAACTTCCAAATGGATCTACAAGATCAAGCATGCTGCAAATGGTAGCATAGAGAAATATAAGGCAAGATTCGTGGCTCGTGGCTTCTCACAGAAAGAAGGAATAGATTATGAAGAAAGCTTTGCACCTGTAGCCAGATACACTTCCATCAAATCAATACTTGCTCTGGCTGCAGTGATGAAATGGAAGATAACCAAATGGATGTCAAGACTGCTTTCTTGAATGGTGTAGTGGAAGAGGAAGTGTATGTAGAGCAGCCACTCGGTTTTGAGACACATGACAGGGAGTCTCATGTGTGCAAATTGAAGAAAGCCCTGTACGGTTTGAAACAGACACCCAGGACATGGTACAGCAGAATTGACAGCTTTCTATCCAGTTTGGGCTTTACCAAGAGTAAAGCAGATTCCAACCTTTACTACAAGGTTGAAGATGGCAACTCAGTGATGCTCCTACTGTATGTAGATGATATGTTTGTAATAGGTATGGATGGGTTGATTGCTGATACGAAGAGAAAGCTTGCTGCTGAGTTCGAAATGAAGGACTTGGGTATGATGCATTATTTTCTAGGCATGGAGGTGTGGCCGAATGCGGATGGAATCTCCCTCGGACAAGGGAAGTATGCAGTAGAAATCCTGAAGAGGTTTGGGATGATGGACTGCAAGGCCATGACCACACCTATAGCATCAAACCTGAAGCTGTTGAGTGATGCTTCATCAGAAGCGGTTGATGCTACAATGTATCGTCAGATGATTGGGTCCTTGATGTACCTGACGAACACGAGACCAGATATTTGCTTTGCTGTGAACACCTTGAGCCAGTTCTTGGCAGATCCGAGACATGTTTACTTGATTGCTTCAAAGCATATTCTGAGGCACCTGAGGGGTACAATTGATTATGGGCTCAAGTACGAGGCAAATCAGAAGATTAACCTGGAGGGCTATGTTGATTCAGATTGGGCAGGCAGTGCCATCGATACGAAGAGCACTTCAGGGTGTTGCTTCAGTATGGGATCAGGTGTGATCTCTTGGTTTAGCAGGAAGCAATTCTATGTGGCACTGAGTACAGCTGAAGCAGAGTATGTCGCAGCTTGTTCAGCTAGTTGTGAGGCAATATGGCTAAGGAAGCTACTGTCTGATTTATTTGATCTCCAGATGGATGCTACTTATATACATTGTGACAACCAGAGTTGCGTGAAGTTGTCAAAGAATCCAGTGTTCCATGACAAGTCGAAGCATATCGAGATCAAGTATCACTATATCAGGGATATGGTGCAGAGGGGAGCAGTGAAGCTCCAGTATGTTGCGACGGAGGAACAGATAGCTGATGTGTTGACAAAGCCATTGGCTAGGGTGAAGTTCGAGTACTTCAGGGAGAAGCTTGGTGTTCTCCAAATCGGGGTTTCCTCCAAGGGGAAATGATGAGACCCAGAGCCATTCTGACATGGTGAGAGGATTGGTTCCTTCCATGGTCAGATGTAAGGGCTGAGCCATTCTGTCATGGTGAGAGGATTGGTTCCTTCCATGTCAAATATGAGTGCTGAGCCATTCTGATGTGACTGTCGGATTGGTTCCTACATGATCAGAAATAAGCTTTGAATGCCATTCTTGGAATGGAGGCACCTGGTCAGTTACCAGGGAGCTTAGTCTAGGACTGAGAACCATTCTGATATGACTGTAGGATTGGTTCCTACATGATCAGATGTGAGTGCAAGCCAGTGTTGCCAGAGCGTGGAAGTGAAGCGGGTGCGGGTGCGGGAAGCGGGTGCGCGGAAGCGTGTTTTTCAAAAAATGGCCGGAAGCGAAGCGTGGTCGAAAGCGTTTTTATATATATATATATAAATATATATATATTCAAAAGAAAACATGTAGAATGTCAAACTAGATGCAAAATTTATGAAACATGTATGTTTGTGATACTTCCAAATTTAGATTGAGATACAATTTCATTAGAAATGGCAAATGGACCTTCAATTGTAACTATATATGTAGGTGTTGCTTTTGTTGATCAATGATTTAACTTTTTTGACAGTAGACAATTTTTCAACATTAGTGACATTCAATTCTTCATATTCGATTGCATTTGTGAGGGTTCCACAATCTATAATTTATACCTTGATTTTTTAACATATAGTTGATTCGCTAGATGCAGTGGATGTCTCTTTGTCGATAAATGAAAAAGAGCAAGTTGCATGTGCAACCTCCATAAGCATAAAAAAATACAGCATAAACATGGGTTGACTACAACCAAAACACCTAAATAGCAAAGTCAACAATTTAAGTTGGCTTATGCCAAAACACTCATAGAGTAGCAAAGTGTGTATCCTCGAGACAAAGAGAAATATAACATCATAACAACAAACATGAAACATTAACCCGAGCCATCAAAGCAAGGGAGTGGGGGTTGGTGTCATAGCCATCTAAGGATGGGCCCCATATAGTAAGCACTTGATCAGCCTCCATGGATTGTACAACATCCCATCCATCAAAAGTCACATGGGGTATAACACCCTCCAAGATTACAAAAGTCAGGATCACGAAGCCCTTACCCATTCATTACGGTAGACTAGTGAAGAGGTTGTGCACATGCTCATAGCACTCCCAAACTAATCTCATAGTATGGTACCTAGGCCTACCAATTGAAGAGCCTACAAATCCAACATGGGAGGGTGCATGAGTAGTAGCAAGCTCTAGGCCCTCTCTAACCCCTAAGAAAGCCTTAGGGCCCACCCACAAAGCCAAAAAAGAAAGAAAAAATCAAAAAAATGTCAAAATATGACTTTTCGTGACTTCATTTCAGGAAGCTTCGGGGAAGCTTCTGGTGGAAGCGTGGGGGAAGCGTGGTGGAAGCGAGGTTCGGGGGAATCGGAAGCGTGAAGCTTCCGGAAAGGCAGGAAGCGTGGATTTTGGGGAGGGTGCGAGGTTCCAAGTATAGGAAGCGCGATTCCATGCAAGCTTCCAGGAAGAACCCGCTCGGAGCAAGGTTCCGGGGTCGGAACCGTGGGGGGGGGGGAAGCTTCGGCAACTCTGGTGCAAGCCCTTCTGACATGCATGCTGGATTGGTTCCTCGCATGTGCAAATGTAAGTGCAGAGCCCTTTCGAACATGTATGTTGGATTGGTTCCTCACATGTGTCGAATGTAAGTGCAGAGCCCTTTCGAACATGTATGTTGGATTGGTTCCTCGCATGTGTCGAATGTAAGTGCAGAGCCCTTTCGAACATGTATGTTGGATTGGTTCGTTGCATGTGTCGAATGTAAGTGCAGAGCCTTTCTGACATGAATGCTGGATTGGTTCCTCTCATGGTCAGATGTGAGTGTTGGGCCTTTCTGACAGGGTTGTGGGATTGGTTCCCACATGGTCAGATGTGAGTGATGGGCGTGCCTTTCTGATATGATTATAGGATTGGTTCCTACATGATCAGATATAAGTGTTGGGCGGGCCATTCTGACTTAGGGTCAGATATAAGTGCTGAAGAAGACCTACATGGAGGCTAGGCCTACAACCAGCATGAAAAAGGGCTGGCTCTATAGAACTTCCTGTGACGAGAAGAATCATGAGATAGCACCGGTGAATATCCAATGATGATGATCCAACAAAGATGATCCAGATCGAGGGATGATCCAGATCCAAAGATGACGCTCCAGAGATGATCCAAATCGAGGGATGATCCAGATCCAGTGATGATGATCCAGATCCAGATGAAGATGACTTGCAGATGAAGATGACTTGAAGATAGAGATGACTTGAAGGTGAAGATGACAAGAACTCGATGATGATCCAGATGATACAGAGAAGAAGACTTGTGTTGATAAATTGTGTCGAGAGAATACCTTCCTAGTTAAGAGGGAGTGTTGATGTAATTGTAACTTTGGAATGTATTCACTTGTATTTCTTATGTATTGTAACCCAATGCTTATTCTGGGATGTATTTGTAATGTACTTGAGTCATGTCATGCCCCAAGGATCCTATCGAGAGTTTCTATAATGTAAACAAGTCATGTCAAGTCAGGGTGTGTAACCCTCCTATTGTCCAAGGGTTAAAGTCCCCGCAGTTCCGGGGCACTAGGGTTTAATCAAGTCGGGAATTAGTATAAATAGAGAGCTAGCCTCTCTATTTATCACACACTCACTCACACTCAGTTGTAGCGCATAGCTGAGGAAGAGAAAGACACCGGGGCAAGGAAGAAAGAAGTTACTGCTATCGGGAGATCGTCTTACTGTTTTTGGGTTTCACTTTTGGTGTTGATTCTATCTCTGAGGAAGTTGTGGGGTTTTCTCCATTTATGGTTTCCCCGAGGAAAAACACTGTGTTCATTGTCTCTTGTGTTTGATTGTTGTGCTTGTTGTTCTCTCAGTTAAAGATCCTAATGTTATGCTAGCTTAATGTTAAAAATCTAACACTAAACTGCCTACCCAATCTGCATCAGTATAAGTTATGAGGTTAAACTTCTGATTTTTAGGATACCAAAGTCCAAGCTCAGATGTATCTTTGAGATATCTGAAGATTCTTTTGACAGCTAATACATGTGTACTTTTTGGACAAGCCTAGAATCTGGCTACCATACCAACAGCTTGCATGATGTCAGGTCTTGAAGCGGTTAAGTATAACAGGTTTCCTATCATAAACCGATAGTGTGTGACATCAACTAATGGTGCATCATCATCTTTACTAAGCCTGCAACTAGTTGTCATAGGTGTACTTACAGGGGCACACTCATCCATTCCAAATTTTTTCAACATTTCTTTTAGATACTTGGACTGAGATATAAAAAAACCTTTAGATGTTTGAGAGATCTGAAGTCCAAGGAAGAAGGACAGTTCCCCAATCATTGACATTTCAAATTCTCATGCCATGACCTCAGCAAACTCATGACTCAGTTTATCATTATTGAACCAAAGATAAGATCATCCACATAAACAATAGTAATCACAAGTTCATCTTTCTCTATTTTGGAATAAATATTACTGTTTGCTTTGCCTCTTTTGAAACCCTGTTGAATAAGATATTTGTCTAACCGAGCATACCAAGCTCTCGGAGCTTGCTTAAGCCCATAAAGATCCTTCTTCAACTTCCAAACATAATCTTCTTTTCCAGGCTGCTTGATACCCTCTGGTTGTTCTGTGTAGACTTCTTCATTCAGTTCACCGTTCAAAAAGGAGTCTACACAAAACAACCACAGGGTTCCAAGCATCCTGGAAAAAAAGATTATGTTTGGAAGTTGGAAAAGGCTCTTTAAGGGCTTAAGCACGCTCCGAGAGCTTGGTATGCTCGGTTAGACAAATATCTTATTCAACAGGGTTTCAAAAGAGGCAATGCAAATAGTAATATTTATTTCAAAATAGAGAAAGATGAACTTGTGATTATTGTGGTTTATGTTGATGATCTTATCTTTGGTTGCAATAATGATAAACTGAGTCATGAGTTTACTGAGGTCATGGTACAAGAATTTGAAATGTCAATGATTGGGGAACTGTCCTTCTTCCTTGGACTTCAAATCTCCCAAACATCTAAAGGGATTTTTATATCTCAGTCCAAGTATCCAAAAGAAATGCTGAAAAAACTTGGAATGGATGAGTGTGCCCCTGTAAGTAAACCTATGACAACTAGTTGCAGACTTAGTAAAGATGACGATGCACCATTAGTTGATGTCACACACTATTGGTCTATGATAGTTGAGTTCAGAAAATGATGCCACTTTCTCAGCTCTTAAGACTGCTCCTCGCCTCTGATTACTCCTCAATCCTAACTGCTCCTCGACCCTGACTGCTCCTCGACCCCCTCAAACTGCTCCTCAGCCACCCTTGTCCTCTACCTCAGTCAAACTTCGTTCACCACACCCACGAAAATAAAATAAAGCGCAGTTGTGTTAAATTTATACTCATCATTGTTGAATTTAATTTTTGGAGCCGACCTATCCTCCTTTTTTTTAAACAAAATCATTACATTTGGAGCTGACTTGTCATTATTTTGATGCACATAGAAAGGGGGCTATAGAGTATTCACACTTCCAAAATCCATTTCGACGAACTGGGCATTCTAATTTTCGAAATCGTCTACGGTGGTCTTCGATCATTTTTTCTAAAAACTCGTCGGAAACAAGTATGAGAGGAATAGGATTATGAGTGCCCAAAACCTGTATCACGTTCTTTATAACCACCGAATGCGATGCAACAGTTTTTTCTATGTCGAACATCTTGTCGTCGGAGCTCACCAATTTCACAATATTAGTATTGCAATACTTATACGAGGGTCTACTTGGTAACTTCGATGGCATGGGGGTTTGTTCTTTGACCAATGGAATCTTCAATTCTAGCAAATGGAGCTCAGAGGCTTAGTTGACATCAATTCCAACAACTGCTTGGTCCCAGACCAAGAATCTGCCTGGTCCCGAACAAGGAAGACTCTGTCTCAACCTGCAGAATCTGCTTGGACATCGTGTCCAAGAAACTGTCTGGTCCCATACCATAATACCCTAGAGACATATAGGGGCCCTAACCACATGTTAGAGACTTTACCATGGCATCAACATGCTTGGTCCCAAACCAAGAACCCCAGGGGACTACCAGGGGTCGTAGGGTACTTTCTAGGGTCTTACTCTGCCCTAGTTAACTGACTAGGGTACCATCCTCCCTAAGAATGGGTCTCGCAGCTGCACTAACTTAAACACATATACCCCCTAATGAGGTTTTATATCTCCTTCCTTAAATCCAAAGAAGTATTCTTGCCAATTCAGATGAGTTTAGGACTCTCAACCAATCCAATGTTTATCTCAATGTTGTCTTCAACCTTGATTTCTTCTCTTTTCCGCTTATGCATCTCCTACCTATCAAAGATCTTCTCAAAAGGAAGGACGCCCTTCACAAATTTGTTATATTTCAGCTCTATAAACGCCAAGACTTCCTCATCTTCACCTTGCCAGTTGATTTAATGCTCTAGGAATTGTTGCAACTTATTTAAGAACCTTATCACCTAAGCATCATCATGGAAGATCTGTCCATGCTCATAATCATCCAACATAAATGGTCTAAAGACAATCTCCATTTTACAATCTCCTCACACCAATTCTTCAAAAAGTTGTAAGGTTGAGGTCACAACTACTAATGCATCAGTTCTCTTATTATGTTCTCTTGGGACCGCCTCAAATGAAAATGCATCAAAACCTTCTTTGGAATCCCACACTGCATGTATGTACCTCTTCAGCCTACTATATTTGGAAATAAATTGTTTCTTAAATGCATCACGATCAAGTTAGAATCACATGTCACCCTCAATACTTTGATCCCCATGTATTTTTCCAATTCTAGACCAATGCACAATGCTTCATACTCTGCTATATTATCTGTAGAGTTATCTTTGGAAAAAAATTATCTGTAGAGTCGAACTTTAACAGTATGAGAATCCTTTAATGACACCCCGAGGAGAAGTGAAAACAACACCAGCACATGCACCTGTTTGGGACTGAGCCCCATCAAAATACATCCTCCAAGCAATCTCACCTCTATTTCCGGATGCTTCTTCAATTACAGAGCCTAAAGAATCAGCCAACACAGTGCAGCTTCCCAAATCCTCTTCTTCACATATCAATTCATCAATTAGATCTTTTGGATCTTCAACATGATACCTCACAAGTGGCTCCCTGTAAAATGTAACATATGAACCTTCACATGTGGGTATGGTTGCATATTATAGGTCCAACTAAATAATACCACCCATGCTTGCAGCCCATATACTGGAAAGGAGCATACCCCATGGGTCAGGGACATCAATAACTATTAAATCCATCAGCATTGAAATCTCTAGGTATGCAGCTAGCTTCACTTGCAAATCTTTTTTCAAGCCACATACTTTGGCCTCGCTTGAATCCATGGCACACACATTCCTATTTGAGCATGTAGTATTTTGCCCATGTTGATTCATGGAAGCCCCAGAATCAAGCATAAAGTTGTGAATAAACAAGTCATTAATCATCAATGTTATATAAAAAGGAGCATGATTGCCATTCCTCCTACCCTGATTCATTACTTGGAAAACAACTGGACAATACTCATTCACCACTTCATCCATCAAAAATTCCATCAACTTCTCCTTTTGAGATGGAATCTTTGCTATCTCAAGATGAGGGATAGAATTATTGACAGTCAGCATCGATGATTTTCCAATATAATTTTTTACATTAAATAACAACCTAGAGCATACAAATAGATAATATGCCTCATAATTTCATCCAATGGCAAAGATGGTTGAGGCACAATCTGTAATCCCTGAATATTATAGCTAGGGATAACTTCAAAAGTTCAAGATTTCAAGTCAAAGAATGATTTATATTGGGATATTTATTCTGGTTTATGTCATGCATCTACTGGTAACATAATTTGTATGTCTCAATGTCAAGCAAAGAACAAAACCAATGGATTGAACAATACTTAAAGCTACAAAAATTCAATATAACAAAATTGTATCAATTTACACCTACCTCTAGAACACCATCTGCTGAAGGCCCGTGATAATCACTAACACCAATAGCAACAAAATCATCCCTTCAAAAGTATATTTAAAAGAATATTAGAATACCATAAAGGCTTTTTCACAATAGAAATCTTTCAGATGAGTTATCAACTGTAGGATACTCAAAACTGCTAATTTAATAGAGTGTTAGTTAAAAAAGTGTTGTGACCTTGTCTCTTTGCTAAAATTGACATTCGAACTTATAATCCAAAGATCACCCCTGTAAATAGAACGATAAGAAACCATATGAGAAATTTACAAATCAAAAGAAAAAAATGACAGCATCTAATATCAACTTGTTAGTTTGTGCAAGGTAGAAAAATAAAAATAAAAACAAGAAGATATTTAAGATACTTGCAAATAAGAAATGAAGACATTTTACAAGTAAGCAACACTCTATTTCAACTTTTTTATGAATGAATGCAAATGCTCTTATATAAAAATTCAAACAAACTGCAAAAGTTTCATAAGACGAAATCTTGGTTCAAAAAAGGTAAAGAACTATGTAATAGAAGCATTTAACCTTGGGCTCATATCCATACATGAAAGGCTTCTAGTATATGTTCATTACATGTGTGTTGTTTCTCCTCTAGCTTACCTTCTGTCATATGGTATCAAAGTCAAATGTGCAAAACCGCAAGTGTGTGATAGATCATAGCCTGCAGTGCTAGAAACCTGTTATCACATCCATAGTAGCTGGGCTACCATGATGATCCATAATAGTTTGTCCCAGACCTGATCCAGTCCTTCATTGAGATGAGCTTACCTTTTCATAGTGATGATCAATGGCAGAGTACCTACAAAGGCAGTCAGAGTTCCAGAGCAGTATCATTAGCTTGCCCTTGTCACTTTTGATCCTTCATGATCCCAGAGAAACACTTGTTAGACCATTGGTTCACTTTAGCAAAGCAGGCAGTTGATATATCTTCCTTGCCCTCTAGACTGTCAGGGGCATTTCAGATTCAAATGTAGACATGACTGAGCAGGTATATGACATGAGGTTTGCACATACATGTTGTCTTTCCTGATTATCTTAGTAGGTGTGACTGGTCATATGTGGTAGTGGCATGGTGATTATGTATCTTATGGTTGCATTTGGATTAACAATTGAATGTTTAAATAGTATGGTGTTAAGACTTAGGCATATGCTCATCAGTAGGGTTACCCCTTGTACAATTTAAACCATTCCCCACCTATTTCTAGCACCACTTGTTCACTTGTTTTTCCATCCCTCCATTTTATTCGTTATGCAGACTCTCTCTCCCTTGACTTGGATGAGAAATATGAGATCAAAAACCTTCCCCACTCTGACCTTTGTACTAGTGTGGCCTCCATGTTGTTCTGTGTCTTGGCTCTAAGTTGTGAAGCAAAACTTTCTAAAGCCTTGACCCTTCTGAATCGAAGGAACCCGTCAATGTTGGGTCTTGAGCCTAGGAAAGTTGGGTATCTGAAGCCTTGGCTTGTTCTAGTCGGTTTCCCCGATGTCTAGTCTTGATTGTGGAAGATTCCCGCCAACTGACGTCATGATTCACTTCTAGCCAGGAGTACTCGATGGTGTTGTGACATGAGCTTAAATTGGCTAGTTGCTTGGGGGGTATTAGCTAGACTCGAAACAAGGTCTACGTGTGCTTATACGTATTCATGGACAAAGAATAGGTACTCCTCCATTGTATGAAGTATTTCCTATATTGTTGTGGTCACCTCAGACGTGACCGTGTCATCACTGGCGCCCAAAAGGCCTATCCAAGGCTAGCACTTCTACTACACCTATCAAAGAAAGTATGAAAAGTGCTTAAATGCTAAAACTAAATGAAACAAGCAAAGTTGAGACTAGTAGCATTTTTCAACACTTGCTCAAGACCTTGTTGCAATTAGTAGTGTTTAGGAAGGCCTTTATATCTGCAGACTTGTTAGAGTTGAATGAATGCCTTCCACTCAACTTATCCCATTTGTGAGACGCTGCAATTCCTTAACGTCTGCCTATCTAGTACATGTCAATGAGATCATAAAGTTTGTCCACATAATTCAAACTTCACTTGAAGAAACCATTCATTTTTTCCACCTCACCCAGCGTAAGTGAGGGGTGGTCTAAATGTACAAGGGTGTAACATGAGCATATGTTTAAGACTTCACCATTTCTATGCAACTATCAATTTTAGTCTATGTTTTATGTTTTTCATTACGATCACCACCGTTGCATGCTACTAATGACTTAAGTTTGCTACTAATATAATTTGGAATGTACTATTTATACCTTGTGCATGCAAAGATAACAAATTTTTGGTTTAGTCATCATATTTAGCCATTTTAACCATGTTTGACCTAGTTTGACTTGGTCAACCCTGTGTCCTCATCAATTGATGACGCCCGAGAGTGGGTATGACTACGATTGGTTATTTCATGTACTTTGATGCCTATGGATATCTACCAAACCATTCCATGCACCAAATACTGGAAGCAACAAAAATACAATACTTCAGTTTTTTGCTTCCTCTTCATGTGTTACTTATTTCTGCGCACATGGAAGCAAGAAATACCAGAGCAGCATGTATGGAGAAAAAATAAACTGACAAAAGCAATGCTGGAAAATAAATTCTACTCTAAGCAACATAATTAAACTATGCAAGATCCAAAAGAAAGACTCATAAGACTCGGGACACATGCAACACTCAAAAAAAGAAAGACTCAACTACTGCTCAAAAGGAGCTTATTCAATCCTACCTACCATATTCTAATCAGTTAGACAAGTGCTAAGTAACATCATAGATCCAATGTAACCACCTGCTGAAAGGATCAATTAATCTTTCTTTACAATTGATGGCATAACAAGTCAAAGATAGCTTGGAAGTAATGTGAGTGAAAACTGAAACCATTCAAACTTGATGCTTAAGATTCACAAAAAGATTTGGAAAATGTGAAATGAAATCATGCTAGGGTTGGACATGTTTGTTGCAAAATTCATCCATCAAGATGCTAATAGTATCATAAAAATAATGCGAGTCCGTTCTTGATGGAAGAAGACAATATGACTCATGATTTATCCATTCTAAGCAATTCTTTGTTTTCTCCTCTTCCCAACTAAAACATTCTATTTTGTTAACCCTAAGAAAAGTGGAAGAACCAGATGGGGACAAATTGTATTGTGATAAAACTAAGATTGAAATTAACCCCTCTCAATGTTCCAAAATGGAGAAAAGATGAAATTGATCTTTATACACCTTCTCCAGCCATCCACAAGACGGATTTACAAATTGAAAAATATTATTCATTAAAGATGACTGAGAAGAGACATGAAGTGTTTTTTCTCCAACTATGTGACAATGTTCAAACTCCTGACTAAAAACTTCGAAAGTAACAGCTTGATTAGAACACAAACCCATACAAGAAGACTCGAAAATTTGGGACGGGAGGGCGAATTGAAACTTTTCTCCCAGACTTGGAAAAATTGATCTCAGAATTTGATGAGAGGAAAAAGCTTTCAATTTAATTCTAGGAATGATTTCAAGATTCGAAACAAGTTCAGTATCCACACATTGAACCAACACATCCTGATTAAGGATTGGATGCAGGATTATATCGATACCATTAGGACAAGGATCCCCATTGTTATGTTCTTGATCAAGTTCACTTACAACCATATCAGCATCATGTGATTGATCTTCTTCCAAGATATGATCAAAATAATCGTCAGTAGGGCAATGAGGATCTTTGATGGTTTCAGTAATGAAAGAATCAACTATGGATGGTTCTTGATAGTGATCATTTTGTTCTCCCTCTTTATCTATGCCTTCTTCAGGTAACGATGACAAGATTCTAATAAGTTCCCCTTCTATATCAATATCGAGGTCATAATCCTAAAGGGTTGAGGTTTGTTCATTATCATCATTCTCTCGAGTTGAAGGGTCATTCAAAAGCACACTAAAAGTTGGCTCATGGGAGGAGGAACCAATTTGATAAAGACAATCATCATCTATTTCATCATGGTTTTCTTGATCGTTTTCATCACATTGAATCGTATCGATACAATCATTTCCAGATTGCTCCTCTATGGACTCTTCAATGTTCCTGCCCCATTTTTCTTTTAGTAAATAAGTAAACATGTCATATCTAGTGATGGATCCCGATTCCAAATGGTCAAACCATAGCTTGGCATCCTCATCCAAAGAAGCACCAAGGGCACACATAAAAACATATTCATCGTCAGCGCCCTAAGATTCCATATACCACCAAAAAACATCCAAATATCCTTCAATAGATACGGAATTGTTCCCAAAAAAACGAGGAAACTCTTTAATGTAATCATTTGGCATAGGATGAGGTGCCCCATGTATTTCAGAGAAATTAAAAGGAGAAGATTTAACTCCTTTCCTAATACCTATGGTTACTTGAGTTGGGTGTCTAATGGAATTTCGAGAGTCATTCACCCAAAGCTCTAGATGGGTTTGATGCTTACTCAATGTTTTACTCGAGATGGTTTCGAATGGGTGAGGAAACTGGTGGGCATCATGTTACCAACTTTTTGTACCATAGTTGAGTTACCTGAGGAGCCGCCGGTTGACAGACATGTTCAATGTCTGATTCCAGTGTATCAGTTGATCCGTCTTCATGTCTAGCCAATATTGGCTAGTCAGTTTTCCATTTGAATAATTTTGACCATGGCCCTGCGGGGTTTGAAATAAAATGTGCTAGTAGGGTATTTTTGAGTGGTTCGGTCTCCTGAAACATAGAATCTCAACTAAGGTATTCCAGGGAGTTTTTTGCCCTTGACAATTATGCTTTGCCTATAGCCGAGTATAATTGACAAGGTTTTCTCCTGCTTCCTCCAAAGCTGGAATGCCCGATGTTGAATTTTGGGCCTTGGGGGGTTATTAGAGCCCAACTGAGTGTTATAAACCTACTAGGCATTGTTTGAGTAGAGCATGGTCATGTCCTAAGTCAATAGGACCTTTCAAATTTTTTCGAACGGGTTAAAAAAAAAATTAATTTTTTAATTTTTAATTATTTCCCTAATAAGTTTTTTTTCTTAATTTTTCCATAAATTAAATGGAAAAATCCCAGTTGTAATAAGTTGGTCATTTGGACCCCGAATTCATTGATTGAAGCCTGTAACCTTAAGCCAAAAATCATTCTTGATCGGCCAGCTAGTCAGATCCAACTTTCAGATCATCAATCGGACACATAACACACATTTTCTCAAAAAAGTCATTTTTGGGGAAAAAATGGAGTTTTTATTAAAAATTGATTATTTTGGAGAAAATTAAAACTCTCCAAATTTATCCAAATTCAGCAAAATAAAAGGCTAAATGACATCTCATTAGGCATTTATAATGATTGGAGTTATCATAACTCAGCTTCAGTCAGCATTCGGTGAGCAATTAATTTATATTCAGTTAGCAGATGTGTCATCTCTAGCTAAACTCCCGAATTTGATGAGATGGAGAGCATTCATTGGTCTGATGATTTGATCGAGGGAAAGACTGAAGTTTACACCTGCAGTGGCCTCTCCAAACCTAGTTGTGGCTGCTTCCATACCTAAAAAGTGGTTCTAACTACATACAGACGCCTCTCCTCAAGCTCACGCCCCCTCTCTCCAACAGGGGCGTCATCACACGTGTGGGCTCTCCTTTGGCTAGGTTTGCAGTGTTAGGGTTGGAGTGGGGGCACCTTGCCTAGGTAGAGGCCTCCCCTCACTCCCAGCTCTTATTTTTAGGTTTTGGATCTCAGGTTATGTGACCAAGCCGATCAGGTTATGTGATTTGGTTTTAGGGTTTTAGCACTCTCTCATTGTATAAATAGAGGCTCTTTCAGCTCTATTAGGATGGACTTTTGTAGTAGAGTTACTCTAAGAAAATTGTGTCAAGCATTTGCTTTGAATTGTTAATAAAGATTCGACTTTGGAGGTCTATGAGCTCTTGGATGTGGTAGCTTTCTAAATGGTTTAGGTGATATTGTCTCTAACCCCTACTTCTTTAATACTTGTATGAGATCAATTGTTTTGTTAGCTCAAGAAGGCCATTGTTAACACGGTAGAATAATCATTTGTAGTTTCAATTTGATTGTTTATGCGAAGTAGATTAGTATCTTGATGGACATGAGTAATCAGTATATATGTAATGTTGATCATGATTAAATTTTCTTAGCATACTAGCATGTTATTTTGATCTCACGTTTGTATTGAGTTGTGGTGTGTTATCAAGCTTCACAGGTTGAAGAAGGGTGTGAACTCAGCTGCTTCTATCCAAAGCTTCAAGCAACCATTTGAATCTAACATTTTAATTGCAGGATCTACAGGGATCGTCTTCTTTAAAATACAAAAAAGAAAGCTGGGAGTCTAACTCTCTCTCTTTGGTTCCATCTTCATAAGTTAATGTTTTTTTGGTTACCGGTCACTTAGGAAGCCCTAGTTCACTTTTTTCAACCTTTAGGCTTCCTCCCCATTGCCTTGTTTGGCTTGTCTTTACTTCCTCTTCTCCACTGCCCTCTTTTTACTTTAGTTTGCAGCCCCTTTTCTTCCTTTTGGACAGCCATCTTTTGCCCTAGTTTTGGACCCTTTTTGCCCTAGTTTTTTTTACCCTAGCTTTCTCCTTTTTGGGCAACCCTCTTTTGATTGTTCGCTGCCCTCTTTTTTACTGTTTTGCAGCCTTCTTTTTGCTTTTTTGGACAGCCCCTTTCCTTCATTTAGGACAGCCCTCTTTCCCACCTTTTCTCTCTCCTCTTCTTTGGTTTTTCTTCTCTCTTTTTCCTCTTTTTTCATTGCTGGTTTTTGTCCTCTTTTTCGAGATTTTAGTTTGTAGTTTGTCTTTAAAGTCTTAACTAATGCATAACGTTTAAAGTGTTTAAAGCTCTTATTTACAGGAAGAATCGAGAAAAGCCCAAAGGCTTAAAGCAAGCAAGAGAGCAAGCAAGAAGTGCAAAAAGAACAAGAAAACTTTCTCCCTCTTCTTTCATCCCTTTCTTTCCCTATTCTTCCAAAAAGGCAAAGAACAAGTCATGAGAAAATTGTAAATTAATAAAAAGGCTAGTGGGAGCAAGTCTCCCATCTTTTCTACTTCCCCTATTTGGGGGAAGTGTGTCTTGTGTTCATTTTCATGTTTTCTTAATGTAGTTTTAACTTCAAGCACTTAGCTTAGTTCTTTTGATTAGACTTAGTTTTCATTTTCACTAATTGCTAGTTGTTCATTAAGTATAGCTACTAATTGCTAGATTAGACTTTATTAATCACGTTGTAGTATCTTTCTCTATAATTGTTAATCTTAAAAAGAACCAAAATCTCTTGAATCTCACCATAAGATGGATCAAGAGTGCTCTTTGTCGGAGAGTTTAATAAACCATCTTTGCTTTACGTTCATGTTGTTTTTTAATTCAATTAATCAATAAGTAAGACTCTTGAACTTGCAGAAACACAAGTCAAGAGCACTCTCTATCGAAGAGCATCATTAGTCTTGCATAATCCTTGCATTAGGCATCTAGATTAGATAAGACTCTTGAACCTCTGTCATAAGACAAGGTCAAGAGCGCTCTTTGTCGGAGAGTTTAATTAATTGACTTAATAAAATTTTGCAACTCACTTCCCCATAATCAATTAATTTCGTTGATCATCCTTCACCTAGTATGCTCTGTCGACTTTCAAGTTGGGCTCGTACTCAGAACGGTGAACGAACTTGTTAAGTTCGCACAAGAGTAACTTAATTAAAACTTTTACCCCGTAACCAACGCACCGACATTGTCTCGATTAAATACTCAGGTAGTGGGCAAATTCCAAGTGTGGGCGCCGGGCAACCCAATCTGGACACAGTTGGTTAAGTTATTGAACACCTAGCTGTGATTCCGGACAGGTCCGTTATGTCTTCGAACGGAGCCACTGAAGGTATTTCCGGTTAGGATTTCCAGACACCTTAAGCAAGATCACCATTAAAATCTTTAAAACCTACCAAGAGCATTCGCACAATCTAATACTCACCAGCTTAATTCCTAGACTTATCATTTTATTTGCGTATTTCGTTGACTCCATAAGGCACTGGTCCTTGGTTAAGTTTGAATAATTATCCATCTTGATCAATTGTATGTGGTTCATTTTAATTGCTATTTCTGAATGCTTAGTTATAAGTCTGGAATCTTTGCTTATCTTCGTAATCTCTTGTTAGCAACGTGGATTGCTTTTGATTAATTGTCATTCTCATAATATGCAATCACTTCTAATCATAATAAACTCCTAAACAACCCCCATCCGCATCCGCAACTAAGTAAAACTTTTTAACCACATTGAGCGTTAGAAAACTCTGTGTTAGGGACTACCCCCCTTGGCTTCGTTAGGAGTTAGCCTAAACAGAGGAGCTAGGAATAGGTGACAGTACCTAGCTCTGTGCTTGCCCTCAAAGCCACACCTCTCCCACTTTCTCAAGTGAGGAGACAGCTTTCATTATATTTCTACTGCTGGTGTGCAATCGGCGGACAACACATCATAAGGATTGTGATGATTTGATTCATACCCACATTCATGCTCAAGATCATCCTCATACAAAGAATCTGACCTCCATCTATCCCTTTCGTCATTTTTCTTTTTAATATTAATCACAATTTCAGTAC
This sequence comes from Pseudotsuga menziesii, assembly GCA_001517045.1. Taxonomy (NCBI): domain Eukaryota; kingdom Viridiplantae; phylum Streptophyta; class Pinopsida; order Pinales; family Pinaceae; genus Pseudotsuga; species Pseudotsuga menziesii. The sequence continues at coordinate 400,978 of LPNX010889472.1, read as the reverse complement.
AATTTTTTAGGGTTTGTGAAAATTTGAGGAGAAACTCTGAATTCATTATGATTTATGTGATGGGTTCGTTTCTCAGCGGAACCGCATTGTGAAGGATGGGTCGGTCCTCCAGTGGAGTTGCGTTGTGGAGTCGTCAGGTGAACGAATTGTCGTGTTCACCGAAAAATAAATGTTGTAGGAGAGATAACAAATAATGTAGTGATTGCATGGATTTAACAAATTGAAACTGCAATCACTAAATTTTAAACCGGATGTGATATGAATGAATATGAAAAATAGAAGCATTCACAGACATCGAAGGTAGGCAAGCCTCTACCACCCAGCGCCAAAAATGTTGGCAGAGAACGGGGGTAGAACTTAAGATAAATGTCGAACCAAGGTAGGCCTCTGCCTCCCCAGCACATCGCCAAAAATGTTGGCAGAGAATGGGAGTAGAACTTAAGATAAATGTCGAACCAAGGTAGGCCTCTACCTCCCCGGCAACGGCACCAAAATGTTATCACGAATCTTGTAGCTTCCCCGTAGAGTGATCCTATACAAGACGGCAAAGGAGACAGGCAACCAAAGTCGTGACCTACGAATACCCCAACCCCCAAATGATGGATGGTTGTCACGTCAGTTCGAATATCGTTTGCTTTATGCCACTGAAGCCCAAGTGACAAAGGGGGGGACCCAGACCTATCCTAAAAGGAAAGACCTAAAGCAAATCACTAAATCAAACCCAAACGGAGAATACGTAAGGTGAGTGCTTGAAACCCTAGATTTAAAGAATAAGCCAAAATTTAAGGAATGCTTGAGTAGAGGTGGTTACGGGTGTTGAAAATGTTACTCAAGCAAAAATATAACAGTGACTTATTTAGATGAAAGATCAAATCTAGGATTAGTGTGTTTATTCAATTGATCAAACCGGGACCCTGGGGGATTTATACATAAATATGGAAATGCCCAAGGTGAGGCTAAATCAAAGAATTGGGGCTTACAACACACTTGTTCGAATAAAATATTTGACAGAAAGAAGAAAACCGAATAGAAACTAAACAAAGAGGACACACAGGAATTGCATAGCAATGTTGAAATAGGTTAAGATTGTTATTCAAGGGAGATCAACTATGTTGCCGCCTAGATCCGCATGTGAATGTGAGAAAAACCCCAACTCACTAAGAGCGGCCTTGGGAGCAAATTGACGAGCTAGGTGCCACTATCACCACAACACTCAACTCCTTCTATTTAGGCCAACTCCTAAACAAAATCCAAGGGAAGTATTCTAATAAATATTGTCATTTGTGTTTTCATATTGATAGAATTCATGTGCATAGATATGCTTAGTTTCTTTTTTGAATTCTCATAAAAGTAGCCTTTAACTCATAACAATGGGGAAAATGACGTTCAATATCATCAAGTAAATCTCAAATGCAAGACAATAAACTAACTAGCAAGTAATGGTGGAGGATTTATTTCAAATGGAGTTGCCATCATCTGTGGAGGCATTATTGCATGTATTGTGCTACATACTTCTATTATGTTGATCACTTGCGCATATGTATCTGGACTATTGTGTTAACGAATAAAGATAATGTCAATCTCTGTGCTCTCATAAATCTTTTTTTTAATATTTGAATGGGGAGTTCGTAACTATGACGAATCACTCTTGCAATATCCAGGAACAAATCTCATGGCTGCCACTGTAACCCATTTTTTCACGCAGAGCCTGCAACCATGCATCTAGGTGATTCCAAGGGAATCAAACCAAGGTAGGCCGCGTTATTACCAGGAGTCCCATCGACTTGGTCTATCCCTGTGCGGACCGCTCTCATAAATATTGATATTTGTATTGTCATATTTATAAAATTCATGTCCAAAATATGGTTAATTTACTTTGTTTTAATCTCATGACTCTAATGTTTGAACTCAAAACATTGGGAAAAAACAACATTCGATGTCATTAAATACCATCTCAAACATAAGACACTAAACTAAATGCAAAGCAATAAAATGGATTATAAATAATTCTTTTAAAAACAAATGATAGATAAATATTTCTGAATTGATCACATAATCCAAGCCTATGGGATCTAAACATCTAATATTGTTTTTACCTTCTAGCTAAAACTTTGTCCTTTCTTTCCATGGGAAGAATTATTGATTCATCCAAGAGATATTCATGTACGCTTTGAAAATGCTACCATTTCCAGTCTAAAAATAACTTAAAATATGCAAAAACAATCACCTTACTTTGAGTGACTACATCTTTTGTAATTTTTTGAGATACACAATTTCAAGTATGTGGAAGTTTTGTCCAATCTGGCGATCTCTTCCCCGCATTCATATTCACCCCGCCTCCTCTTCTTTGAAAAGAAATTTCCAATCTTTCTAGAAGACATGAAGAGAGAATTTTAGACGCTCATCCTTAGAGAAATTTAACAACAATATATAATGAATCAAATCAAATATATACCTAGTAAATATTTCACAATCCGCATAGAAGTCTATGTTGAAGCAACTAAATGCATGCTCCATCTCCTCAGTTGACAAATCAAAAGCTCTTTCAAAACTATCTACAATCAACGAACATACAGTTGTGAAAGAATATGGAACCTTGCATCACAAAATTTTAATGACATGAAATTTATGTTTACCTACTAAAATCTCTGATATGAAGCTGGTTAATTCAAAATTGAGGTAATCTGGAATCTCACCTGTCTGGTTTTTACCCCCATCAACCCAAGCAAACAAACAAGATTCTACTTGAGATGGGCATCCATAGAATAATCGCCCTTTGTTAGGTCCATCCTAAAAGCATCATGAAAATTAGCACGAAATCCCATCAAAGTTCTGACACTGCACGTCCAACATTATTATTATAATTATACCTTTCTGACAATTTGTAGCCTTGCCATCCCATGCTTACATAATGGTCGCCCTTTACTGAGTCGTGAAATTTGTTGTCTTGCTTTGTGGAACTCATTTCCAATATCAAATAACTGTCGACAAGAAATTTTAAAAAAAAACATTTATCAAAGTCCAAATGGGTGGAAAATAAATTGTTCTAGGTCAATTACACTCGATATCATCCATAAACATTTCAACTCTTTACAATTAATGACAACTTAGTATTGCTAAATGCATAAGAAGCCAAGGACAACCATCGTCACAGTTGAGGAAAAGCATATAATTCATTACAATTTTACATTAATTATGTATAAGAATTCCTTTCAAATATCTTATTTGTCAACAACCTTAACCTTAGGATAAATACACTTTGTTTAACAATTTTTTAAGTTTTTAATATTGTAGGATACCTTGCACAACCAGACCTTGTTGATGAGAGTGACCAATCAAAAATCAGCAACTAAGGAAGACCTTCTTGCATTCAATACTAGAGCTAGGGTCTCATCTACAAAAACTTTAGTGCATAGAATCAAACAAGCCAAAAATATCCATAAAACTCATGGGCAATTTGATCTATGTGATATTATCCCAGCATCACATTTGTTTAAAGAGTGAGACCCGTTTATTATCAAGAGTGTATGGTAAGCTTGGAAGCACGTTGCCAAGATATTATCCTCAAGTTACTCAAGAGAAAAATAAGTTTGGCTTTGCTATTCTGTCCCATATGGAATTGCAATCCCCATGGTCACTTTATTGTAGTGCTTTCAAATTTTGAAGCTAGAAATGTACTTGCAAAAGGAAGTTTACTTGGGAGCAACTTGGGGGATGCAACAGCTGGAAGTTGGATAGAGCAGAGGACTTTAGCCCATGACATGGTTCTTCTACCTTCTAATAAAATTGCTATTGGATAAGATAAAATAAGACATAATTTTACTAATGTCTAACAAGTGACCACAAATAGGTCAATGGAACTATTAAGTACATCAATTACATTACAAAGTGGAAGTGCTAGAGCCACTCGTGGTAAATCACAATATAAGCAAATCTTATCCTATTTAAACTAAGTCACACGGTTCGGGTTCAGGTTCGGGTTCGGCAAGGATTAGGTTCGATTCAGGTTCGAATTTTCCAATGAGGTTCGGATGAGGTTCGACAATAGGTTCGACTATATATATATAAACTTTCTTCATATACTCCCCCTTAACTAATTTTCTACACCCCATCGCCCATAGGATTCAAAGCACTTAGGCCACTATTCATAATTTTGTCATATATACTTGTTGTTTATGACATTTCTGCTTACAGATTTGTGCTTCTAAGAGTAGGTTTTTGTGGTTTAACAACGGATTTACATGCTTCACACAGCAGTAGTTTGTTCTTACGAGTAAATCTATGTTCTTACTTGTTGTTTGGTGTGTTCTTATGTAAACTACAGGTATGATATTTCAAATTAAAAGAGCATTTAATTTATAGACAACATAAATAAATAGAGAGCATTTAATCTATAGACATCATAAATAAATCAAGAGCATTTAATTTATAGACAACATAAATAAATAGAGAGCATTTAATCTATAGACATCATAAATAAATCAAGAGCATTTAATTTATAGACAACATTATATTTATAAATAACATAAATAAATAGAGAGCATTTAATTCATAGACAGCATAAATAAATAGAGAGCATTTAATTTATAGACAACATTTAAATTTTAATTTATTGGTATTATGTGGTTTTTTTTTTTAATTTGAATTTTTTTCAGTAAAAAAATTGAACCCCAATTTTTTTTTTCCTTTAGGTTCGGCTTTAGGTTCGCCTTTAGGTTGGGGTTCGCCTTTAGGTTTGGGTTTGGCTTTAGGTTCAACATTAGGTTCGCCTTCAGGTTCTGGTTCGGGTTCAGCTTCAGGTTCGACATTAGGTTCGTCTTTCAGGTTTGGCGAACCTAAACGAATTTCAAATTTTTTTTTAGGTTCGACGAACCCTGTGACTTAGTATTTAAAGAAGAGTCCAAAACCAAAACCAAGCCATGAGAGCATGGAGAAGTGAAACAAAGCAATGACGCATCACGCAAATACATGTAAGCGCGACAGGGAACTGAAAGATAGTTCTTTTGGTTGAAATTTCTTGCACTCAGGAAAACAATGCAAAACTTAAAATCCACCTTCTTTCTAGAAGGTTTCCTGAATCTTGGCCCTAGAATTTTCAGACATGGGACTACTGTAAATTAAAATACAAAGTAGGAGCAAAAAGATCACAATAATTCACTTCAAGCAACCCCACACTTCACGGCAATTCAAGGAGAAAAGATACCAACAATGAGATAAGTATCAGCCCCTTCTAGGGCAACTTATCACCCAATAACCAAATCTGAAAATGTACTTTAACAGCAGTATAACAACAGTAAAATCAGCCCCTTATATTCCTCCTTAGATGTCAAAACACACAGTAATTTGCCCATTTACTTATGTCCTGTGTAGCATGGGTACTTGTACCCAAGGGTAGGGTACCCATACCAGGTAATTAGGTACAACAAAGGTATGTACACGGCCATTCTCGGCCGTACCCTGAACAGACTTCATGTAGTTAGGACACTGTTTCACGCCGAATGTGCACACCGTCAGCCTGAAATCTCTCAAAAGGTTGTCTCCCAGCAGAAGGGAGAGGTGCGGCCCTTGGGGGCAAGCAAAGAGTCGGGTGCTGTCACCTGATCCCGACTCCTCCGTTTAGGCAAACTCCTAACGAAGCCAAGGGGGGTAGTCCCTACAGAGAGTTTCTAAGGCTCACAAGTTTTAAAGTTTATTTGGATGTGTGATGTGGATGGGTGTTTTTAGGAGTTTTTTTATGAAGAAACTTACAATAAAACAACCAGTAAATACTTGCAAATAGAATTAAAGATAACCAATCACATGATAATTGCAGATTAAAAGTAAAGCATTCATTATATGAAAAAGCAGATAAATAGTAATGCTTTAAACAGATAATAAGCAAAATTAAAAAAAGGACCAGTGCCAAATGGAGTGCTTGAGAATGTTTTGCATGTGCTTCTTGGTAAATTTTAATGTAAGTTTTAAGATGAGGTTGATTATAAAATGGGAGGGGGATCTCCAAGATATACCTTTCGATACAGGAGATATGTCCAAAACCCTTAACCAATGCAGCTACCCGCAAGGAATATGTAGGCTGTGTTGTCACCAACCTTGTAGTTTCCTGTGTGAGGTAGATCTAGGATAGATGGTAGAGGGGCAAGCAACTAAGGAGGTGGAACCAAGACTGCCTAGACTCCCAAATGGATGGTTGTCACACCAATCAAGACAGTATTCACTTTGTGTTATCAAAGTCCAAGACAACAACGGGGGAGACCCAGATCAAGTCCGGACAAAAGAGATTAGAGCTAGACACCAGATCAAATCAATTATGGCTTGAGGTACGTAAGGTGTAAGGTAATTAGAAACTCTAGATCTATGTATGATAGTAATAAGTCGACTAGGGCTTTGGATAAGGGCTTCAATCATACGAGGGTTGATCCAAAGTGACCTGTAAGGGTAATACTAGATCTAGGGATAAGGTACTAGCAACTAATTAAGATAACCACTGTCTTGGGAAACGTAACTGAGACAGGGTGAGTAAGGACAGAGTTGGGACTGTCTAGTACCAAAGAGATAGACTCAGTGAGAGATATGAAAATGCCAAGTTACCTAAGTTATCAAGGAGCGGTCAAAATTCGGGAAAGAGATCAACAAGGGGCTAGGGCTATGCTTGGACATTAGTGCCTGTTCATCCTTGGGTAATGGAGTCAGTATCAACACAACGTTTAAGTGAACCCACCTAAGATATGCCTTGATCTATGGACCCAGAAAAGGATTTGGCCCGAAAGATTCAGGTTACAGGGAAATCAGCAGAAGGAGGGCTAGCGCTAGGGTTTGGAGAGGTAGATCTGCAGATCTAGAGCCACCAAGAGACTATCAGCTCAGCGTTGGAGTGGAAATGAGATCAAGATGGCCCGATCTACAAACCCAAGTCAGAAAATTTCAGGAAAAATCAAATCTGGAAAAGTCAAAATCTGATGAGGGGGGCTAGGAGGCTGAAAGTCAGTTTTTCAGATCTAGGGCTCCGGCTACCTGGCAAGAACTAGCTCAATGTTGTGGGTGTTCTGGGATGAGGAAGACCTGATCTACAAACCCAAGAAATTATTTTCCGGAAAAAGTCAACTCTAGAAAAAGTCAAATTTTCAGTAGGGCACTGGGGTTTAAGTGTAAATTTGAGCATATAGATCTGTAGACAAATACACAACTCATAAAGAAGATCTCACAATTTACTCAGCCATTGAAGAATGAAACAGTGCAAAAGGATTGCAGCTGTGAATGCTTTCATTAATCAAAAAAGTAATCCGAATAATAATTACAATGATGTAAAATGGCTTTAATAGCCACAAGCAATTCGAATCCACATGAGGAAGTTCGAATTGATGACTCTACTTGACTGTAGGTAACCAAGACTTGTCTAAATCATAACCGGAGTTCTAAAACACAACCAACTGTTACATTTAGTATTAAATAATGGTTAACTGACTGTGGTAGGTGAGAAAAACGCCCCACATGTGTGCAATTAATTAAACCATTATTTAACTGAATGTAACTGACTCCTAACTTGGCTTGACTAGTCATCAACTGAAGTTAACTGACCTTGGTTGGTTTCGGCACTCCCAGTTGCTTCCTAAATTGTAGGGATTGATCTAGGAGACTCCTAAACTTATGCAATCAAGTGCAATAAGTGGCAGTGAGCCTCAATTAGTGTTCCCCACACTTTAGTAACTGAAACATGTGCCCCAATTAGGTCAAGTTTACCCAATGGTGCTAATGACTATAAATAGACTGGATGGACTCCCGATTTAGACATATGACCAAATTTGGACAAGGGAGGATTAATAATCCTAACACCCCCCCTGAATGCTAACTTGGAAAAACTGTGGGCCCTGGTAACTAAGACCATATGTCACCCATTACATCAAGTAAAATAAAGTAACTGCTA
>LPNX010889472.1:374215-390861 GCA_001517045.1 Pseudotsuga menziesii | reverse complement strand
TGACTATAAATAGACTGGATGGACTCCCGATTTAGACATGACTCCTGATTTAGACATATGACCAAATTTGGACAAGGGAGGATTAATAATCCTAACATTAAGCAGTCATAAAGTCAAATCTAGGGAAAACCAGTCACAATTAGGGCAGCGTTGAGGATGATTCAGTAAGGGGGAGGCCCGATCTACAAAACCCAGAAATGGTTTGGTCAAAGATCAAGCGGTTCCCCGATTAAATATTTTTTGGATTTTTATTATTTAGGAGTTTTTTCAGAAAAATTGAAGAAAAGCAGGTACAATGGATTGAGATCTGAAGAGAAGAGACTTACCTGTTAGATCTTACCTGGAAATGCTTGTAGATGCCTTGATGATGATGATCCCCGCTATCCCGATCAATTTGAGAAGATTGAAATGAGCTCTATGTCCAGTATTTGCCCGAGGAAGTCAATGTGCCCTCTCTCCTGCACAACAAACGTCAACCATATCAGATTTGCTATGACATGAGAAAGAAACTATATGTTGCAGAAAAATAGCAAGAAGAAATCATAGGTCACCACAACACTAATGAAAACTCCCTGATAAAAAAACGAAGACAATCCAAGCGAGTTGAGGTCCCCCTACAAAAACGCCCAAGTTGAAGTCGTCCTCCTGTAGACAAAACAATGATCCCCAAAAATATAGATCTCATAACAATTTCCCGAATGCTAGGAAGCAAAAGACTTTCCAATCACCATCGAAGAACATCAAATGCAAAGCAGATCCAAAAAATATCCACAAAAAATCTTTCTATTAATCAGATCTAAGAGCCAAAGACCCCTTTACAAATGAGAAGCTCTCTCCTTTAAATAGAAATGAGAGAACCAAAATCCTAACCTCTTTCAAAACGAGTGGCTAAGATTAAAAGATAAAATGTTCTAATCAATGGTTGAGATGAGCTCAACATACAATACATGGATCAATATAACCATAAAGTACCAAAGTGGACTAGATCACCCATAAAGAGGGTATCCCACTCAACAAGTAATAAATGAAGCACACGGTGGGTCCATGGAGTGTTAACTAACTCCCTTTGGGTGCCCCATGGCACAATAAAATAATATAATATTTTAATTTTTTAACTTTGTGCCTCCTTGAGGAAATCGTGAGCCTCTCAAAAGCTCCAGAAAATAATACAAAAATGCCCAAAAAATAGGTGTGGGCCCAATCAAGTGTTGCAATTGCTGGAGAAGGTGCGGAGGACATCACTCGCATCATCATGAATCATCCCATGTCATTTCCTTGCCTCAGTAGCCCAAATCGATTTTTTCAACAGCCATTTAATCATTTTTTTAATCTGCCTCGAGAAATGTGAACCTGCCAAAACAGCCTCCTAAGGTGCCTGCGTTGTCAAACTGAGCCCACCAGCCTCTCTGGGATGGGGGTACTATGGTACAATCAAGTGGTTGCACCCCCTATGCCCATACAACGCCCTAGGAGATCCAAATGAAACATCTCCCTGCTCAGACACATCATCCTGTGAAGCAAAACTGCATCAGAAGGGTAAAATGAGCCTGATCATCTTTGCAAGTGCCCGGAACTGAAAATCAGATATCTCACTAGACTCAGAGAGTCCAAATCCATCTAGGGTGCATACTCATACCCTTTTCAGGTCTTTGCCTGATCATCAACAATATCCAATAGATAATATAATCACCTGTAAATGACCAGATACCAATAATATAATTCAGACTATCATCCATCTGCTGCAAGTGTTACAAGGCTAAGACATGCTCTACAATTTATTTAAGGAACAATCATAACAAGTAGCAGTCACCTTACTCGCAGTACATCAACCAAATACATATATAGGGTTTTATTTATTATTACTCAGACCCGACTTTCAGGACTATACTCACTTCATAGTTGTAGTCAATTTGCTAGTGAAGGGTGAAGGCTGAAACTGACAAGGCTAGGAAAAAGGATGACTTTCTACTCAACATCATGACACTTTGGATATGGAAGGGAAATACTCACTATAACCAATGCCGGACAAACAACAACACAGGGAATGGCAGTGCTTCACAAATGGTTGAGTTGTTCAGAGAGTGCTTATTCAACTTAGGCATCATGTCTACATCAAGTTTGATCCAAGTTCATTAGGACAATCAATTTTATTTCCATGGCCTTTTTTGGCCTATATGACCCTTTGGGACTTCACCAATGCTTAAAAGCACAGCTAATCGCAGCTTTCATCTAGGACACATTCAAATTTATAAGGTCAGCAATATTTGGATATAGCATCTATTTAACCATTGCTTTTTTGGACCTTTTCTTATACCCTTCAAGGGGTATTTTTAGCATGGATACAACTCGCCTAAGTTCAGCTCATCAACTGAATTGCATGCATCATTGCCATAGTATTCTTTTTGCATTGAACCAAGGAGAGCAATGATGCATGCCATTCAGTTGATGAGCTGAACTTAGGCGAGTTGTATCCATTCGACCTGGATTCTTAGGACTACGTTACGATACCTACGATATTTATCATCGGGTCAGATATTTAAAGCCCAGAGCCCAGGGAGGAATAGAACAGGACGATTAACATAAAAATTAGTGTTAAATTCAAAGTCATATCACATAATTGTAGTTTTTTTAAATTAAAAATTATATACAAGGGAGCAAAGTATTTTTAGTACCTTTAGAGAGATGAAAATGTGAGCATGAAAAAAAAATATGACCTCATTTCCTTGGGTTATATCAATTTCCATTGTTTACTTTTCAAAATTGTTATTGTGTCACACATTTGCAATTAATCTTGCTAATAAAGTATTGAATGACATTAGAATTTACATCAATAACACGTGACTAATTGTTTTGGTGTTTCATAATGCTAAGAGTGGAGGAAAATAAATAAAAGAAAATGTGTTATGGCAACTGTGGGATTCGAAAAACAAAAAGTATGGAAACTAAACATGATACTAATTCTCATTTCGACAAAAATTGAAAATGTTCAATGACATAAATTCAAACGGGGATTCAAAATACAAGGTGTCCAAGCATATTTTGGAAGACTTCATTAAATGAAACTTTACATGATGCATATGAAAATACAATGTCAAGATCAAGCTATGAGTTCGATCAAGGTCTCTAAAACCATTGATCGAACGAGTTAGAGAAAAGCTCGATCGAGCTAGCAGCTTAATTGAGTTTTTCAAAACTTCAACTAAAAACATATTCGAGTGTGCACACGAATATGGACACCCAAATATAATTAAAATCAAACATAGAATTATATGATAATAAAATTTAATAAAACATTATTTCAACTATAAGAATGATACTTGAGGGTAATAGTACATACCTTGAAGAAAAAACAAGTAAACGCATTACTGCTGTCACTTTCCCTAGATTTTATGTATAGATATTAGTTATAGAGTAATTGAAGTTATAGATGTGATTGATTGGAGTCATAGATGTGATTAATCACATCTATAACCCAATTACTCTGCGACTAATATCCATCAACAGAAGTTCATATCCATATCCAATTAAATGATGGGCATGTTGCCTATTTATAGGAAATTAAAGATGCTCGATCGAGGTCTACTTTAACCCTCGATCGAGCTTTTTTTAACCCTCGGTCGAGGTTCCGCACCATCGATCGAGGGTTAACAAAAAGCTCGATCGAGCGTTTAACAAAACCTCGATCGAGCGCTTTATAAACCCTCGATCGAGCTGTTAAGACCTCGATCGAGGGTTTATTAAAAGCTCGATCGAGGTACGTTTTTGCCGAATTCGCATTGCCAAAAAATGTAACCCAAAACATAAAATGAATTAAGCTACAAACTGTGAAAGAAGTATACACCCTGCACTTACAAAGTGAGTGTGTGTGGTGGTGGGGTTAGAAAAATGCAATCTCAAAAATTGACAAAAAGACGCAAATCCCCCCAGGGGGGATGGGATGTGGGTGTCGGTTACCCCACTGCTCTCGTTTAAACTTTTATAATTTTAAGATGAAAAAAGGAGTGCTTCTTAGTCCAACAAACTTGGATCTAAGAGCTTACAACAGTGCACCAAGGCACTATAGCGAAGGGGGTGCCAGTCGGATCGTTCTGGGGCCTCCTTGATGGTCTTGGTCGCTTTGAAACTCCACGTTTGCATGCAGACCTGCTAAAAACCAGCGAACAATAAACGTTAGAAAACGATGGGAAAAGCAACGAAAAAATTGAAAAAAAATTATACTAAGAAAAATTTTCAAATTTTTGAAGTAAAAGCATGATTTTTCCAAGCTTAGATCTAATTAAATGAGGTAATTCTTTGAAGACAAATCAGATCTGAATACTTAAAGAAATATTGATAACAAAAATAAGCATGCAATGACGAATCTATTTCTTAAGCATAATCAACAGGTAACCGGGAAAAGAGAGAGTTTGGGTGTAAGAGATGGATGGGGCAACTCAAGCCCTTGCTTGATCTTTCACCGATAGCCTTGGAGTCCCTGCAACAAAGGTTAGATTAAGAAAATGACACCAAGGAAGGGAAGAGACAGCTTAGTTCAACGCTTCCTATGGATCTCGTGACCTGCAAAACTGTAGAACAGCTCCTGCACAAACTTGATTAGATCTAGTATGCATGCAAAGGAAAAACTTGAAGAACCTCAATATAACTGAATAAAGTTGGTTACCACGGTATGATAGCGAACCCCTCCAATTTGATGAATAATCAATCTCTTGAAGCAACTGCAAAATAGAACCTGATGATGAAGTAGTGTTGAATCTAGATGATCCAACCTGATGATGAACTAGGGTAGATAGATTTCGCTGCCGAAATCAGTGTTACCAACATCGGCTGATTTATCGCCGATGTCCGATAAATCGCGATTTTTTCCTAAAAATCGTCGCTTTTTTCCCGAAAAATCGCAAGTCGATGCAAAAAATCGCCCGCGCGAACAGGGCCGGAAAAAGTTGTCTTTAAGTTGGTTTTTTTTCATTTTTTTTCTCATTTTGACTCAAACAGTCCACTAGGAGGTGAGCTAAGGGTCTGAGAGGGCAAGTGAAGAGAGTTTCAAGAGACCAACAACGAATTTAGGCAACATTTTCTTCGCCATCAAGCATCAAATTGAAGATTGGATCTTGCCATTTGGGGTTTTTTTCCACAATTATCACAGCTGAAGGTAAGTAAAAAATTTGCCCATCATTTCTCACTTTTGCAAGAGGGATTGTTGTTGATTTACTTTGCCATGTAATTCTCTATCTTCAAAAACGATTTTTATAGGGTTTTAAGCTTCTTTTTTTTCAACTGTTATGTATTTTGTTGCTTGCATGCCAAAAAACGTTTTGGCATTTTTTATCTTGCCCTAGATTCCTTATAAATCCTCATAAAAATGTCTATGTATTTTTCCTCATCAAATTAATGGTTGAATGCTCAATATTTCTTGGAATTCTTCTTGTGTTTTAATCGCATATGCTAAAAAACATTTTTTTTCTTGCCTCAGGTTCAAACTTCAAGTTCAAAGTATCAAGATTCAAGCTTCATTTTGTCCATAATAACTCCATATACAAGATGCCAAAGGCTTTGGATCCATTTTGGGAGTGGGGCTCACCTATTGACCCAGTCAATCGACAAATTCTCACTTGCAATCTATGTGGGAAAAGAATGACAGGAGGGATAAGCAGGCTGAAATACCACCTTGCACAAATAGCAGGGCATGATGTGGGTCCTTGCAAAGAAACAACTCTGGAAATCATTGCTAAGGCCACACAAGCGATTGAGGGCACTAGGCTAAGGAAACAATACAGGGAGGCTGTGAGGAATCAACTTGCTTCAAGATCCGGGTCCGCAGCAGGAGTAGGGGCTAGTGGGACAAGCCCAGATACCGATACCCACTCCACACAGCAGTCCACATCGCCTTTCATGGTATCTTCAAGATGCAACCCTGGTGGACAACCTTCTATAAGGTCCATGGTGAAAGTAAAGGAAAAAGCAGACGCACACAAACTTATTGGTCGATGCTTGTTATGGAGTGCTATTCCATTTAACTTTGCAAAGAACCCATTTTATGTGTCCATGTTTGAGGCGGCTGCTATAGTTGGAGCGGGCTTTAAGCCCCCTAGTTATGAGGAGTTGAGAGGGCTCATCCTTCAGGATGAAAAGACTGATTGCACTCGCAGATTGGAGGAGCTTCAAAGATCATGAGACTTAACAGGATGCAGTGTGATGTCGGATGGTTGGACCGATATGAGGGGTAGGACACTTCTCAACTTCTTGGTTCATTGCACCAGGGGGACTATGTTCATGAGATCTGTGGATGCATCTGCACATGTCAAAGATGCGGTTTTACTATGTGGCTTGTTGGATGAGTTCATCTAAGAGATTGGGCTGCAGCATGTTGTCCAAGTGATAACGAACAACGCTGCGAACTATGTGGCTGCTGGTAGGATGCTCATGGCCAGGTATTCTACACTATTCTAGACTCCTTGTGCCGCCCATTGCCTTGATTTGATCTTAGAGGATTTAGGCAAGATTGATTGGACCAGAGATACTATTGATTCAGCATGGAGCATCACAAAATTCATATATAACCATGCAGCAGTGCTTTGCTTGATGAGAAAGTTCACAGGTGACAAAGAGTTGGTGCGTCCTGACATCACACGCTTTGCCACTAGCTTTATTTCTCTTCAATCACTCTTGAATTCTATGTGGGACTTGCAAGCGATGTTCTTTTCACCAGAGTGGCATGCTTTATCATTTAGCACTAGACCAGAGGGGCAAGCCACATTCAGGCTAGTTGCATATGATGAGAGTTTTTGGGGTGCGGTGAAGGAGGTGTGCACCATCACCAAACCTTTGGTAAGGGTTCTCCGCTTGGTTGATGGAGAGAAGCCCGCAATGGGCTACCTATATGAGGCCATGGATAGGGCCAAAGAATCAATCCGTGCTTATTATGAGGACAAGGGAGATCAGGGGCAGGAGAGACGACATACGATATGGGTGGTGATTGATGCGCGATGGAACCACACACTCCATTGCCCCATTCATGTTGCAAGGCTATACCTCAACCCTTCGTTTGCTTACTCCAATGGCTTTAGATTTGATGGAGAGGTTATGTCTGGATTCTATGAGTGTGTCCAAAGGATGGTACCTGATGCAGCTGAGAGTACACAGCTTTCCCAAGAGTTGGAAATGTATAAGAGAGCTACAGGATTATTTGGGTTTGATATAGCAATAAATGATAGGACCAACCTGATGTGAAGTAAGCTTCACCTAGTTTCAAACTTTCAATTTTAAAGTTTAAATTTAAAATTTCATTTTTTCTTTCTTATTCTTTGTTTTAAATTTTATTTTTCGTTTCTCATGTTTATTTTATTCATAATTCCATTGTAGATACTTGGTGGGAGAACTATGGTGGTTGTGTACCTATTCTACAGAGGCTTGCCATTCGAATGCTCAGCCAGACATGTAACTCTTCTAGTTGCGAGTGCAACTGGAGTGTATTTGAAAAAGTACACTCCAAAAAGCACAACAGGTTAGAGAATTTCAAATTTTCAAATTCATTATAAAATATAAATTATTAAATTCTAATTTATAGATTTATGCCACTTTAATATTTAATATTTATGATCCTCCTCCAGATTGGATACTCAGCGCCTTAATGATTTGGTCTACGTCCACTACAATCTCAGGTTGTGGGTGAAGCAGTATCAGAGAAAAGTTGATGCGAAGGCCATTTCATTGGATGAGACTGACACCACCGCTGCATGGAGGGCAGAGTGTGAGGAGCCTGTTATGGAGGTAGCCCCTAATTGGCTAGAGGATGATCATGCTACTGATAGTGATCATGGTGAGACTCATACAGTCTCAAAGGATTTGGATGAGCATGTTCCAGTTCCAGAGGAGTTTCACACCGATTCTGGGAGTGTGCCACAGTCAAAGCTAGAGGGAGATAGACCCGGTGGTAGCACAGGCACTAGTACAGGTAGAGGAGTAGGAGCTGCAGGACTACCTCCTCGACCTTCTCATTCTTCAGGACATCAGTTTCGACCACCTTCTCCAGCTTCTAGAGGACGTCATTTTGCAGGGTCTTCTTCTAGAGGACGTCAGAGTCCAGTACGAGGCCCACAAGCCTCAAGGGCACCTACTTCTAGTTCTAGAGGAAAGGCCATTTGCATAGCGATTACCTTTTCCCGTAAAAGGGGTAGAGGGAATCAATAGTTTATTTACTTTATTTCAATGTAGATGACTCGTGAGTCATGATGATCATCATGAGATACATTTGTTATATTTTTTATGACTTAAGATGCAAAGACATGATCCATTTTGTATGTGTGATGTATCTCGATTCTCTAGACATCTTATATATCTTATATATCGGTTTTCTTTCCATATTCATGTAGCAATGTGTTTATTTGATGTTATTGTTGCTTTAGATGTTTAAAAAATTGAAAAAAATGAATATTTTTCTATTTTTTAAGTTTGTCGATTTTTTCCCGATGTTTGCTAATGTTTTGCCGAGATATCCTGAAACGATGTTTCCTGGACCCTGCCGATTTTTTCGCCGCGCCGATGTTTGCAACACTGGCCGAAATACACCAGTTAGCTGAGCATGCACTCAACCCCAACTTAGCTCGCCGAGCTCTCCAATTCGAATCCTCAAATCAATAATCATATAAGTGTCCTTCTCCATTCACTTTACCATTCTTTTATAACTTCCAACTGTGAATAACCTAACTTTTGACCTAATTAGGTCACTCTAACTTCTAATTTGCAGTTGACTTGCATGCAGGTGCTTGGAGACTCAATCGGGAGCATGCATCATGAAATAATGCTCAGATGTCAAGCATGCAGGTGGCCTTTGGCTCTGGTAGCCCCTATCTACCCAATGATAATATAATATTGATGCCCTAGATCTTCTTATATGGCATCAGTCCACAGTTGATTCCCTGACTGTCAGTGCCCACTCGAACCTATGGGAATCATATAGGTTAGCGGGTTGGTCCTCAATGCCTAAGCAGAAGAGGACATTACATAGGATCAAAAGATAATACATTAGGATCAATGGCCAACAAATGCCGGATAGAAATATACATGGATCACTCAAAAAGGCAGGGACGCACTCCCTCAATGATGCCATAAGGGGGACGTAAGAGTCAAGACATAACAACTGACTAGGTACATCATAATAACACCATTGTGGGGCTAGGAGGTATGAGATGTCTCCACTATCAACCCACATATAACATCAAATTGTAAGATATAACATAAAGTGACTAAAGTCACTAGGGCGTGTGTCCCTCAATACAGAGATGACGCCCCCAAATAGCATGTGGATGGACATTTGGACCCCACAAATGATGAAGATCAAGCCAGAAGGTGTATAATGCATCAACTATAAGCCTCGAACAAATCTCATGCTATTTCCTTGCCCCACTAAGCCAAATCGATTTCTTCATTAGCCATTCTTCAATTAATTTTTATGCTTGAAATATCATCCTAGAAAGATAAAATTCCTATAACTCACTGCTGACCACTCCATGACCCCAACTGAGTTCAAAAATGAATCTGGAAACATAGGAATATGGTAATAACGAGTGGTCGCACCAATGTGTCCCATGATAACACCCTAGGAGAACAAAATATATCTTTGTAAGTAATAAATATGCCATTTTTATATGGCACTCAGCACCTGGATGATGAACTGACCTTCATATCAAATACTTGTCCCCGGAACTAAAAACTAAGTGTGCCAATGGACTCATAATTCTAAATCAAGTAGGAATGAGTACTCATACACTATATGTCCATCAAGAAATGCAACAAAAGGTCCATCCATGCCCGAATAATAATAAAAATATGGCCTGTAACTATTGATAGCAATAAAAATCATGCAAGCCATCACATAAAACCACTATCTAGAGCATGAAACCATCTAACGAACATTAAAAGGCCATGAATAACCAAAATCAAGCACTGTAGGCCAAACTCATCCCGAAACATGCTTTTTGACTTGGTCAAACTAGGTTGACCAAGGTAAAAATAATCAAAATAATGACCCAACTAAAAATCACTGATGTTGCAATGTACATAAGGATAAAGTATGCTTCCTTATTTATGTTAGCAACAAGACTAAAGTATAAAGTAGCATTTTAACTAGCGAATGTGCATATAAAACAACAATAATAAGTCTAGATCAAAGTAACCGGTCACTCCAAACAAGAACCTCAAGTGTATACTCATTTATAGACTTGACCATTTTGTTAGTTATGGGTGAATGTGCAAGAAACGAGGTTAGGTTAAAAGGTTTGACTTGACAAACTCAACACTATGACCTCTCGAATAAGGGAAAAGGGGAACCACACTATACATATGTTTGATAGATGAACACTAGGGGATGGTAGTGCCTCACGGGCGGAATGATGAGAGTGTTTCCAATAGACTCTAGACAAGCAACCTTTATTGCAAATAATTCACAGTCCGCTTTGCAAACTTTAAGATATAATATTCAACTTTAACTTTTAGATCAACTTTCACTAGCCATCCTCCAAGAGCAGGTGCCCTGAATAGCTTTGCGGGCCTCAAATAATGACTCAGTATGACCTCCATTGCCCACCACTGTCCATAGGTGCGATGGAGTGACCACCATGTTTCCTTGTAGGGTCGACGGCCTCACATTATACAAAGGATGAGTGCTCGTCTCTTGGCAACTTACTAGCTACGAAAGACATTTACTTTATTTCCAATTGTGTTTAAAAACATTGTTTTTGCTAGCTAAGCATCCATTTAGATATGACATTTAAGCTTAGAAGCTTTAGTGTCTAAAGACACTATTGTTAGGACTACTTGGTTTCGAGGACTATGTTATCGCCTATTTCAAACCTCGAGTCACGTGGCAGAAATCTTCAAGCCACTAGGTGCGACCTTGGGGGCAAGCTGGAGCCAAGTGTTGTCAACTAATACTTAGCTCCTCTGTCTAGGCCAACTCCTAGCGAAGTCAAGGGGGGTGGACCCTATGAAAAATAATCTAAGGTGGTTTCTAACTATCGGAGTATGAAACAACAAATATTCTAGGAGTTTTAAAATGAAATGGATTAAAAATGTTACCTACCAATTACTGCAAATAAATTACTCTTAGTAACCTCTAAAGAAATAGACAGATCATTCAAGACTCTTAGTCACTTGTATCCCTTTCTGGTATAGCCAGCTGAACAGACAAGTTGCAGCGATGTAGAGCATACGGGGAAGGAGCCTTCGTTAATTTTTCTGAAAAGTCCTAATGTGGTGTTTATTAGCTAACTACTCACGGCTGTGAGTCTCTTTCCTCCTTTTAGGATACTCAGGAGAGCACAGCCGAGTTAATTTTTTAAAAAAATTAAAGAAACGACATGAGAAAACAAAGGTTTTTCTAATTGGTCCTACCACGAATCCCTCTCCCCTTTTGGGATACTCGGGAGAGCGTGGAGTAGGTATTTCTTTTCCGTTGATAAAATAAACAAATAAACAGGAAAATAAAAAATTAAACTAACTAAAACTAAAAAATCGTGAGAATGGCACCAACACAGATCCCCCAAGGGGGGTGAAGAGTGGGCTCTTAGGAGCCAACTCAAATATTTATTACTTTTACAATCTGGAATAAGTGCTCTTTAGTCCTTACAATTTAAATCCAAAAGGCTTACAAATTTGATAAAAAAATATAAAAAAAATTGTGAAGGGAGCTTCATTGGGTCTTCTATTTGTTCAAATTCTCGAAATTTTGCCAGCACCTCCTCTTTTTTGTTAAACCTGCGAAAATCAGCAAGCTATCAAATGCAGAAGATGCTCAAAGACACTTCAAGAGTATCCTTAAACGACCTTCAAAAAAAAATCCTAAAAAAATCTAAGTTAAGTGTTAAGAAAAATAACCAAGGAAAGCAATTTTTCCTTTGGATCTTGGCTTGCCCTTGGGCAGCCAATACAATGCACTAGATGCTTGATGTAAACCAGTGTTACACGAGGACTTGCCCCCCAGGGTCGGGGGCTCTTGGGGAAACGTTTCCCAACGTCCCCAAAATTAGGAAACTCTCAGAAACTCACAAGGGGGCGCATCCCCCTATTCTACAGCGCGCTCCAGTGAAGGGGGGCTCCCACACGCCCCCTCCAAAAACTGGGGGCTCCTAGACGGCCCCCACGATTTTCCCAATTTCAGTTTTAAAAAACAAAATTTTAATCTTAATTGTTGTTTAGTCTCTATTTCAGGCTTAGTCTTTAGTAATTTACTATTTCACTATTTTAGCACGCAATATCATTGATTCAAGTTTTCATACAATGACTGAAATTCGAAATATGAATATCAAGATTCAAATGACAAATTTGAAAATTATCATGATGAATTGTATAACGTGTTTGTATTATTAATTTGCTATATTATGATTTACATTGCACAATGATAAACTTAGTATTTACTATTTATTATTTACTTTTAGTAGTTTACATGGGATGAATCATTGAATTGTTATTGCTTGGATTTAATAATTTATAATATTAATTTTTATTAAGACCTGGACTGTCCCCCGCCCCCTCCGAATTTCGCTAAAATTTGGGGGTGGTCTCCACACATCCCCAATGTGCATTTCCCCGCTCCCGTGTCCCAGAAACTTGGGGGAACATTGATGTAAACCTTAAAGATCTTAAAGAAAATGCTCATTTCATGCAAACTTAAAATCTATCTTTAAGATGATTGCAAAAAATTGAAATTTTCTTAAGCTAGATCTACTTGATACGGATGAAAACTTGAACAAGCTTGAGATCTAAAACTTTCAGCTTGTAGATGAGATCTACGAAATAATTTGTTCTTTTTAGCAAAACTAGGTCTACATTCACAAGTGATGGTAACAAGAAGTATAAAAAAAGGTCTGAGAGAAGGTGAAGTAACCAAGACTTCTTGAATATTGAACCTGGAAGGCGTTATGAGTGGATCAAAGAGGGATTCTGTCTTTCTTTTTCGATATCAAGAATGAAGAAGAAGTCAAACTAGAATCTCCTTCTTTCCAGAATGAAGCACCTGAAAACTTAGTATAAACTTGCCACAAAGAAACCTGGCAAATCTGTAAGGCCTACACTCAAATTTACGAGATCATGCAAGTAAACAAACTCAACATGAAAAATCCATTTGTCTTCAAGCATAAACACATAAATGAAAGAGCTAAAATGTATCCATTGAACTCTTCATTGCTATGGATTAGAAACAATCACTCTTAATGCAGTGAATAGACAAGCAAAAAATAGACAAATCTAGTTAAGCTATGATTACCTCAACGAAGCACTAAGACAAATAACATCCACACAACCAAGATGATACACACATGTAGCCTCCAAAGCTCTTATTCATTAAAAGATAAACACGGATACAATAGAAAAATGGAAGAGCTTCAATCCTTCCGTCCAAAGAAGAGGAATGACCCTGTTTATATAGAAACCGGAGCACAAGGGGGTTGCACCAAACAACTGAAGATGAGGTCAAGTTAGCTTGAGCTCATGGAGAGATTCAAGGGATGCATTGTAGTTCACCTGAGTTGAAGTTGAGAGGAATAAGGAGTGGTAGGCGCCACCTCTTGAGAGATGTGCTTACGTCACCCAATTTGACATCGTATCCAATATTGATATGCCACATTACAAAGCGCAAGCATGATAAGGGGGCACATACTTGAGGTAGGTGAAGTTGCCATCTCTTCAAATCACTCCCAATCAGCTCGCCAATACTCCACGCTTCACTCGCCCAATCAACTAACTCCAGTAGCCAATCAACTAAAGTGGGCCACCATGATGTGAGCTTGAGGGCGATAGTTTGATTTATGAAATAATCGTATGGTATCCAAACTTACTTAGAAGTGACGCTTTCCACTTAGATGAGGTCACCAACATGGGGACAAACCATGCCATGTCTGTAGAAATAATAGATCAATGCTATGAGCAATGATGCTAAGAAGAAGCACAGGAAATAGATCTTGCTACTAAGAATTCTCACAAGCATACACAGGAAAAATAGAGAGAAGAAAAGAGACTGAATCACATGAATGAAGAGATGAATATTGGTGTGTATCCTTCCATTGAATAATGATGAATAATAGTGTACATAAATAGTACATCCCTCATAAGAAAATCGAATTGTATGGAAACAACTCATAAAGCTCAAAAAGGCTGACTTACCAAAATATAGCAAACCCCCATAGGTGGCTAAAGCACTTACTAAATCTATCAAGGACCTCACGAGTTGGCAAAAGCATGAGTGAGTTGTTAAGGAGATGGAAATAACATGCTAATCCTAGAAAATGGAGAAAATCTAATGGAGGATGGGTTGGAAACAAAAGCTCCCAGTTTCCTAGTTGACTAGCTTTTATCTTATCCATAGAAAAGCAGGAAAAGCAGAAAAAGCATAATAAAGCAGAATCTGTTGTAAAGTCCTATATACTAATTCTAGATGGTCAAAAGGTGGTCAAGATCAACCCAGAATTAGAAATAAATCATTCCTAGGATATAGATGGCATGTATTGACTTTAAAGTGCAAGTGGATGCCAACTAATTAATCTAGTGGGTGAATAATTAATCAAATAATGATTAATTATTTTATCCTAAGTTGTGAGTGGGTTTAATATATTCCTACACCCCCCTATAAGTCTGACTTTATGATGGTATGACAAAATATGGATGCATATGGATGCATATAGGGCCCAGCAACAAGGCTATGGTCACCTTTTAACAATTATTATGTCCAGAAAAGTGAGGAAAGAGACAAAACCACATGGGGAAAATCCTCCCTCAAGATAGGACAAGGCACAAAATTTGAAATATGTCTTCAACATATCTTCATCTTCACTTTAATGAGCTGACTGAACTGCTTCTGGATGAAGGACTTTTTGAAGAAATCATGAACTCCATGATCATGCGCTGGAGTGTAGAACCTACAAGAAGGAAGAGGAGAGACTCCTTGTATCTAATCAACTGATGAAGTAGGAGCATTATCTAAATGCTTCTTTTTGCTGTCAAACTCTGATCTGCAAACATAATCTGAAATGGAAAAGAGATCTGTGCATACTCCTTTCCAAAGAGTACAAAAAATAAGGTAATTTATTTCACACCCAATTCCCTGAATAGCTGCAAAATTGTGATGTGAATCACATGTCAATCTTCCAATCTAATGTAGCACCTGTATAGATCTGATATGAGGCTGATAAAACTCTGATATATCAGAAATATTAACATATGGAACAGCAAGGACAAAGGGTTCAATGGCTCCATGAGGATATAGGGCTAGACTAGGAAATTTATGAGCAACTGGGGAACACTGATAGGTGTAAAAATCTGAATGATGGATGGACATAAGATCTGAACCATAAGTGTTTAGAACAGATCCAAACATGTTTAATATCAGTCCACATATGACTAAGGTCATGGATAACCAGCCACTGAAAGTTAGGAAAGACTTCAAACCATGTAAGATAACTATCACTGCATAAGAGACCAATGAGGAATCAACTAGTGAGCTTTGGATTTGTATAGTCTTAGGATTATTCAGAGATATGGTATATGGTATGGATGGTATTATGATATGTGTATCAACCTGCAAATATGCTTCTAAATCAGAATCCAAAGGATCACATATAAGCATATCAATAGACTCATGGGAATACACTGGTAATGAATCCTCTGTATGAAAAGAGGAAAGAATGAGATGTTCACAATCTTCAAGAAGGCTCTGAGTATTGATGCTAAGAACAAAGGAGGATATGCTGAAGCACATGAGATCAAGTAAGGTAAGTGGTATGACACAAATAAGGCTTGATGTGGCTAAGCAAATATCCTGTAAGTCACTAGGTTGCGCACCATCAATGAGAGAGGTATGCAAGAGGTGTGAAGAATCTGGCACATAGATCTCAAAATCTAAGATAGGAGATTTAGAGAACAATGAATGGGTTATAGGATCATAATCAATATCAGCAGCAGCTCCATATGTTACTTATTTTTCATCAATAATATCGCAAGAAGAAAAATCACCTTCAAGAGACACAAAAAAAGATGGCTCTTCAATATTTGCTTCTTCATTGAAGGAGGAAGCATTCGAATGAAAGAGGGCAGCAGCAACATGAACTGTATGAGAAACTTCTTCATCATGATCAACTTCATATGAGAATGTAGAGGCCAAGAAATATTGAGAAAGAGAACAAGAGGAGATGCTAGGTTCGCTCCATGCTTCATCTTCAATTTCCTACAAACCAAAAGCTTTGTCCAAAATTTTCCAAAGCTCAAATGGAAATTCAGCAGAATCTATGAGATGATATATATTTGGAGACATTCACAAACACATAATTCCATAAGCTCTATCACAATTATTTAGCCAATCAATCTTCTCTTCATAAGACTCAGGTTCACTCAATGCACCAATGGAGACATCAAAGAGACATTGCCTCTTCAAGTATGCACTCATCTTTGGCTTCCAATCGGCATAGTTGAAAGGAGATAGTAGAGGAACTTTTGAATCCATATTGAAATTTTTGATATGCTCTAAGAGATACTCTCTGCAACCTGCAAAACAAACTAGGAGAAAATCTTGTAAGCTAGACAAGTTCTTCTTCAGAGAGGGATAGGAGACTGGAAGCGCTCCTCAACTCTGTAGAACTTGATCAACCTTGTAGCTCTGATGC
>LPNX010889472.1:329210-369144 GCA_001517045.1 Pseudotsuga menziesii | reverse complement strand
CGAGCATCCGGAGCTCCCAGGAGGCTTTCCCCTTAGCTGGGCATATTTCTTTTGCATATTGTAAGCCTTTGGATCCCAGATAACAAGGACCAAAGAGCATTCTTTGCTGAAGCATTGTAACCGAATAATAATACAAAAACAAGTTTGAGTAGGCTCAGTAGAGCCCGGTCCCCATCCCCCTTGGGGGATTTGTGTCGGTGTCATTTTCTGTTTTCTTATATGCTGGTAGCGTAGTTGTCCATTTTTCTTTATCATTTTATGCTGTGTTTAAGTTGTGCAAAAGTAACCTGAATACTTACCCACTGCACTATACCGAAGTACCATAAGGGAAAAGATTTGAGCAGTGTAGTAATTAAAAAACAAAAACAATTTCGTTATGCACTGATAAATTAAAATAAACCCCCTCGCTTTCCCGAGTACAGGTTCGTGGATAAGGGCTTGCCCGAGTACTGAATTTGGAAAGATACTGCAGGGTTTTATCTTTTTTCTAAATCAGAAAACTTGTTCTAATTAAAATAAACCAAGACTCCTTCCCCGTATGCTCTACACCGCTGTAGCTTGTCTGATCAGTTGGCTGTATCAGAAAGGGATACGAGTTACTAGATCTAATAGGAAAATCCACATAAGTAATTTTCTTGAGAACTCGGGAGGTTGCAGAGAGTAATCACTACAGAGTCAGGGGGCTACTCTAAGCAGGTCTATCCTCGCCCCGTTGGACACTTGGTATTACTGCTTTAGCACTCAGTTCGAAGGGACTTGACTTGTTGGGCCAAACCCATAATTTACCCATTCCTTAGTCAATTCATTTAATAATTTAAAATTTACCAACCAAGACACTGCAATACTTTCACTGAGACTACACTAGCAACCCTCTTTTGCAAGTACACTTTTCACTTTGGCACTGGTCTTTTATATTCCTTTTTTGCATAAGTTAATCACGCAATGTGTCATTGAATTTTGTGTATCCAATTTGAGCTAAGGTGTTGCTAAGGTTAAGTTTTGTTTGCAGTAATTGGTAATTTCTTAAATTCATTTATTCCATAATAAAACTCCTAGAATTAACTACTTCTCTTGTAGAGTAAAAGCCTTAGATTTTACTTTTCATTAGGGTCCACCCCCCTTGGCTTCGCTAGGAGTTGGCCTAGACGGAGGAGCCGAGTATCAGGTGACAGCACTTGGCTCGAGCTTGCCCCCAAGGTCGCACCCAGTGGCTTGAAGATTTCTGCCACGTTACCCGAGGTGCGAATTAGGTGGCAACATTTTGCCGCCGTTGCCGGGGATAAATCTTTCTATTCCCGGAATATGACNCAGGTGACAACACTTGGCTCGAGCTTGCCCCCAAGGTCGCACCCAGTGGCTTGAAGATTTCTGCCACGTTACCCGAGGTGCGAATTAGGCGGCAACACATTCCATTACAAATGTTGTCTTTGATGGAGTTTCTTAATGAGTATTCTTCTTATAGTGCACATACGAAAGTGCATTTTTCATATTGGACTTTACAAATTTCAAGATATGACAATATCATCTTTGACACGATCACATTGGAGGTGTTATGTATGTTCTAGGAGTTGGTAGTTTTAGGGCATTAGATCTTAATCCTTGAGTATCAATTATTACCCTAAATTTCCAACTTTAAAACTAAATTAGTTTGTAGCTGCATATTGCAGATTTGACCAGTAATAAATATATTGTGAGAATAAAGGATTCCATCCCTTTAATGTGTATAAAAGTGAGTGCATATTAGGCTAGAATAGAACAAGCAATTATGTTTGAAATTGCAACAATTCAGGGCACTTTAGTTACTTGTATGTACCATCAACTTAGTATTCGGTGAGATTAATAAGGTTGATGGTAACAGCAGATTGGAAATCTATTGTAGGCAATTTATTGAAAGAGAGAGTGAGAAATTGATGTTTTTATGACTTTATAATGGTAACCATCCCAGATAAAGTAGCAGATCTGAATCTACTTAAATAACAGTTATGAAAGTGCTTTTATGATGTTAATTAGGCCATCAAACCACTATTAAGTATTTCAGAATTTTAACCCAGCAAAAGATAGATGAAATGAGCACAAACAGAGCTAAATTCTTGACCAAATTTAGAGTTAAATTCACCTTTATTTTTCTGTTAATAACCAGTAAGCAAAACAGACCACAAGCTCTCCTAGAAATCAGACTTTAGAATGCGGGGTACAGCCCTAATGGTACAGCCTAAAAGCAAATGAAATACAGCCCTAAAAGAGGACACTGATGATGCAAATTTTGAGGGTTTTGCAGAAATAATTTATGCATAAGATGAATTAAATTTCAAAGTTGCAAGCAAAAATAAAAAATAAAAAAGGGCTTAAATCAAATTTAAAGTGGCAAAAAATGTGTGACTAGTGCCAGTTATCACATCCATGTTAGTTGGGCTACCATGATGTAGATCCTGTACCAGAGCTTAAATTTATAGCCTCGTAATGACGCGTAGAAGGCTCTACCTTCTATTTGGTCATTGAGATTAGGGTTACCCAAAAAGGTCAAGACGTCAAGCTTTAGGAGGGTTACCAATTATAAAATTATAATTTAATGTTATGACGTCTTAGGAGAGGCTACCAAGGACAAGTCAAAGGGTTAAGTTACCACAAATCAAAGGGTTAAGTTACCACACTCAAAAGGGGGGCGCTTTCACATAACCAAGGAGGGGTCAACTCAAAACTACGCCAACACAAGACTAACCATAAGTCAACAAGAGGGATACAATGTGGGGAAAACAACCCTTATAACCACAAATAAACAAAGGGTTAACCACAAGCATAACAAAGGAGGGAGCAACCAAGGTTCAACACAGAGCTAAACAAAAGGAGCAACAACCCCTAAACCCTCTCTCTCAAGGTATGTGGTCCACATATGTCCCAAGCTATAACTAGAAGTTCATCATCACCATATAAGGAAGGTTCACACTGGATGATGTGATCCTTTGGTCCTCCTGACTGCTCCTAAGGTCAAGTGCTAGTAACTCCATCAAGGGGTGGCCAGTCCCTTGATGAAACAATCTAGCTCAACCATCTCTAAGAACTAGGAGAGAAGGACATCACACATCATCATCTTGGTTAATTGACCAAGATCCACCTAGTTAACTGACCAGGTACCCTAGGGATCAACTAGGGGCCCTAAATAACTGCTAGGGACTTATCTGACTTGGTCCCAGCCCAAGTACCCTGGATAACTGTTAGGGGTATGCACTGCCTGGTCCCAGACCAAGAATCTCTCTGGTGTAACTGACCAAGAGGCCCTAGTGATCAGCTAGAGACTTTTGCCATGGCTCATACTGCTTGGTCCCAGACCAAGATCCCTTGATAACTACTAGGGGGCCTAGATACCTGTTAGGGACTTACATTACCTGGTTAACTGACCAAGAACCCTAGTTAACTGACTAGGGTTCCATCCTCCCAAAAAAGGCTCTCGCAGCTACAATAACTTTAACACTTTAATCTAGGGTTTCAACATCAATACCACTTAGCTTTTATCTATCTTATTCTGTGTGTGTGTTTGTGTGTCTCAGTTTGCATTAGCTAGTCGTCACTAGTTAGTTAGGGTCTCCCCTTGGCTTAGCTCCAGCGTGGCCTAAAGCAAAAAGAGCCTCTTCTGGTGTGACACTTGTACAACTTGCAAGGGTTGAGGCACTCTGAGGTCACTTAGTTTAGTTGCTTATCCTCTTCCCATCGTGGATAAGATCCCTCACGTAAGCAGACACTACTTTCGTGATAATAGTGCCTAGGGTTGAAGTTGGTCAAATGGGGTCAATCAAGGCTAGTAATGAAGAGCCTACAAACAATCAAAGATAGATAGGATTTGGAATCCAATTCCTATCAAATCCAAAAAGGCTAGATCTATCCTACGATCTACAAGGGAAAAACTTAAGTGTTATTTTCAATTTAACTTGGGCATAATATCCATCAAGCATGGAATTATAGGGCATACAAGCAAGATCTAAAAATACACCACATATTCAACCATAAACCAAATAAATTTAGCAGACAGAGTAAAGAGCTTACTTGCACATCATCCCAAGCTAGAACCAATTGTTGATCCAAGAATACACCATAGCATTAGCGAAGCTTCCTCAAGGTAGTGCTAGCATCAACCATCCTTAAGCATTCACCACAATAGCTAAGCAAAAGGCCAAAAGAGAGAGTTCTTTTCTAACCAATTTTACAATGAGAGGAGGGTCTCTACATAGGAAGAGAGACTAACTCCTCAATAGAAAAATAATAAATCTCTAGATCTAATCTAGAAATGTATGAAATATTATTTTCTCCTAACAAACCAAGGGGAATAGTCAAGAAATGAGTAAAAACGTGTAGGATGGGTCCAAGAATAGCCTCGGCCCTCCATCTAACCAACCACTCATAAAATAATGCAGTGTGATCTCCAATACAAAAATGGACCACATATGTGAGATAAATCCTTCTCTAAAAATTTGACCCACTCAAATAACCATAAAACTTATGTACCATGACCTAAGCTATCAATGGAGACCAAAAATAGGAGGAATAAATCTTATCATCATACATTAAAACAAGAATTTATGACCCCCCATCCATAAATATATCCACAAAAAAGGGGATCATCTACAATAATGCACCCCATGTGAGAGTTGTCTACCATAAGAGAGGTATAAACATTGATAAAACAAGTCCACGTGAGATGTATTTTATTTCATTCACCCTTGAGGTCAACTTCATGAAGCTTAGGGTTCCATGAACCAAGGTGAATACCCCATGTCATCCACTAAGAGGAACAAAACCATAATTTGCATTTAGAGTGGGATGCCCAATGCTTAAGGAGATATAAACAAATGATCCATGCACCAAGCGATTCATCCAAGCTCAAGCTAGTGGTCGACTTTATGATAGATGGGAACAATACATACCACAAGATACTCCACAATCCAAGGATATATGCCAACTCAACAAGTGAAGGGGCAATTCCCATAGACATTTCATATGTATGACCTTCATAAAGCATGAAAAGAGAGCTCGAGTCAATAAAGGGGCGCTTCACCATAATAAACAAATATTTCTTACCTCCACATATGTGCCCACTAAAGGAGCCCCCTAAAGTGAGTATTGCAACCTTCATAAAATCCAAGGGGTTGGTTCCATTAGTAGACCATGGCAAATCATCCTCTAGTCATAAAATATAACCCTGAACATGTGTGCCAACAAATGCCAACTCGTCCCAAGTGCTAGGGAACATCATCTATACTCAATCCAAGAGAAGACCTTGCACTTTATGGGTGCTAGTTTGTGTCACAACACAAGAGAAAGGGCCAAATTGATATTGTATCCAAATCTCACCTGCTTCCAGGGCTTTCAAAGTTTGAAATAAGTTCTTTGGACTGCTTACACTACCAAATCCTCCTAACAATACCTAACCCTGGAAATTTGGAGGCTTCAACTTTAGCAGAGATATCATAGATCCCATAAGAATGTTTTATGCCATTGATATGGATAGCACTCAGTATGCAATAACAGACAGGAATCTGCTTGGTGTTTTCCAACTCATAGCCCTGACAATCCACTTAGTTGCCAACGTAGTCCAGTTGTTTGCATATCAATGAAATCAAGGCCTTCAACCTCCCTTGGCAAAGTACAGATATCCTATGAAACTAGCAGAAGGCCTCCCTTCCCTTCCTGCATTATATTTCAATTTTAGAAGCATATAAATGTAAAACTTAGATTTGTGAATCTCTAGTCCCAAAGCAAAAGTTAAGCATCAGTATAATGCAACACACCTTCCTTTATGGTTTTCCAATTCAAATTAAACTCAGAAAATTAAAATATTAAATAAACGAAAGCTAAGAATGCCTTGTTTGGTGTATTGCTTCAACAGGCGCAATTCATATATATAGTTATTTCAGTTTGCATGGCATTGAGGAAAGGATAAGTTAATTTCCTTGAATTTTAAAATGAACCAAAAAATTAAGCATTAAGTATAGATTGCTTACTATGAGTTTTATTTCTTCATAAACTGCCGAAGACATTATGTGCCGATAGGAAGCAAAAGAAGGAAACTCATTTGGGATAAACACTTGCCGACACTTTTGTGAGACAAACTTTTCAGGAAATACAAGATGTTGTACAGTAGCATTGAACTCCAGTTTTGGGGCTTGGAAGTGCCTTGCAGAGTGTGTCAATGATCTTGTAATTGGAATAGAAAGAGGTTTTACAGCTTCCAAAGATGAACCTTCCTTGCATGCAAAACCAGTTTCCTTCGAGTTAATAACCTCATTAGATAGGAATACCTTAGAATCTTCAAACTGCAGTAAAACTGAATTACCTCTACAAGAAGATTTCTTTGTAGGACTTCCTCCACTGACTTTTGAAGAACTGTGTTCATTGTTCACATCATATTTTATAAGGTTTACTTTGTCTGTCGTTTTATAGTGCTCTCCACACGTGCTAGTTTCACTCTCAATACCAGGGACATAACACTCTCCTAATGACGGTGATTTCGGATTTGTATCCACAGATTGAGCATCAAGAAATGCACCCTTTCCAATCATTGGCTTTTTCAAAACTGTCAATATCTCATTTACTGCAAAGCGCAAATGTTAGTTTCAACAAGAATACATGCCCTCTGCATAAATGAAGATGTAAAACACACTGCATTCTTTGATCTTATTGCAAACAGGAAAGTAGGACTTGAGATGAACATGCTACTTTCTGCCTATGCTTATAACTATGAAGCAATAAAAGATTGGCATGAATTCTCCATTCATAGAAATAGAACTGTTGTCTCCATAGAACGAACTAACACTGATTCTACATTATCTACAGACTAAAAAATGATAACCACCTTAAGATTCAAAGGCCAAGAAATTCAAGAATTTGTCTTTCATGAATGAAGTTACAGTTCAATAGGAAAAATTAAATACAACCTGGTGTTCCAAAAATCTGAGAAACTTAACGAAAATCTAATGTAGCCCAGAAAATATTTCATACCAAGATTGACAAAGAGAAGTACAGAACAAAGAAAAAAGAAAAATCCCATACATTTTTCTCTAGTTTTAACATAAATTCCAATTTGTAACACCTGAACTGCTTCAGAATTAACAATAGGGGAAAACAGGAATCCAGCAAGCAATCAAACATGTTTATCCAGCACTTAGGTGGTCAATATTTCATCCGTATTGCAATCATATAGCTTGCCTTGTCACATTTTGTTTCCAAGCCTCACAGCCTTCCATACATAAATATATCTCGGGAAGACTTTCTCGACCATGAACTTGAGACAGGTTCATGTGCCAAAAGGGTGAAGTTGAAGGATAATGGAAAAGAGCAGCAAGATAAGATCATTGTATTAACACCCAACAAACGACCACATAAATAGGTCAATGGGACTGCTGATTACATTGGTGCCGAACAAGGTCGGAGCGCAAAAACAGCTCCTATAAAAATCAAGATGCAGAATCTAAAATCTTAAAAAAGAAAGAGAGAAAAACAATGGCAATGCAAATGCAACATGTCAAACAAACAAATTTGGTCATGAATCTTAATGGAATAAACAAGAAATTAATGCAAAGCTAAGCAATGATCAGCACAAACCATTCCTATGTGGCTCTCTGACAGGAACTCTGGAAACATTCATGACTTTATTGCAGTTTAGGGCAACATCTTTTCTTCCGAAGAATTTCTGCCCAAAAGCATTGCTCTCAAGGCCTTTTGCATCTTTCGAACCAACATCATTATAAAGTGATGGCATAACATTAACTTCTGCAAAAAAATGATAATATATAGCAAGTCAATTAACAGATTCAATGGCAGTGATTTTGATTATGGCAGAAAGAAGAGTAATTATTTTAGAATACACAAAAATCCTCTTATCTCTGGTAGGTAATAACCTAATAGATTGACATCTAAGTTTTTTAGTTGGGTACCAGGAAATTCTGTGTGTGTACTTCTTGCTTCTTGAACTGAAACCAGCCTTTCTGAGACCAAAGCTGATCCATTTGAATTTTCCATGCATGACTCTGAATCTGTCTGAAAAACGTTTGGCTCACCCACCTCAACAAGATATCCCTCCAGTTCAAATGTGCAGTTGGTTTCAACATCTTCATAAGAACTCAGATACTTCTTCTCTAAAATATTTCCATCTTCACTGAACAAAATAGCCTAAATCATACATAATAGTCACACTGAAGTTATATTCTGTTCAATTACATTCATCACAGCAAATATGTAAATTAAATTCATCACTAAGTTGGCTCGTGCAAATTTATGAAACCATGCCATAGATTTATAGATTTATGAGAAAAAATCAAAACTGCCTTCCATACATAGAACATACCGCTTCCCTTTCATATGCTTGAGCAAGGAGAGCAGCTCAAGACAATAGCATTGCCATATTGACTCATAAAATATGTCAGAATGAGATAACCAGTAAGCCATGCAATGAATGTGAAATGTGCCTCTTCAACTATAATGAACAAATAACTTCAAAATCCCAAACCAGTGAACCTCTTATTACTACAAATACAAATTCTGCTTAAAATAATAATTTTGCAGTGCCTTCACTAACATTTTTTCCATTAAATTTTCCAATTTGTAACTATCATAGGATGCCATTGCTTTATTAGATTAACATGATGGAAATATCAAGAGCTTTTAAATGTTAAACAGGAAGAAAATAATGTGGAGTTTCACATCAAAAACGATTTTCAGCTGGCATGTGCAATTCCATAGCCATGAGGACCATGGAAAAAGATAGAAAATGAAAAGTACAATCTAGATTCTAGAGAAATAAGAAAGTAAACAACTCAAGTATATCCAAGGTTAACAACCATGCATTGCAGTGTAAATTAAAAATTATAATTCAGATTGCACACCACACCATATTGTCTTGTTAAAGTGAATATGTTTTTTCTCGTATTATGCTAATATCAAAAGCATATTATGAATTGAGCACATCAGTTATCCAAAAGAAATAGATTCATAAGTATTGTAATCTACAGGAAGGAACCTGGCATTAAGGCAAGTGTATTCTGTGTGTGTGGTGCATTCATCACAGATCACAGAACACATGGGAGATAAGTGTTAACCAATAAGCAGATATTATTATAATGAGTTACATCACACAGGACGTCTAAATCTCTGCTCGTTTAAATGAATATGTTATCTACAAGATATTGTATTTTGTAACTCGGACAAGAACTTCTGCACAGGTTCAATGTGAACATGCCAGAAGTTGTTTGAGTTAAATCTATTTTGTAATTCACTTTAGTAATAAAGTGAAAGTCTTATATTTAGCTATTGAGTCTAATAAAGTCTATTTTTATACATTAGTGATTTAATTTTTTAAACTAATCTCAATCGTACATCTCACTGAGAGATTAGGGCTTCAGCTTAAGTGTAAAGGCAAGTCAAGATAAAGGGTTAAGATACATACACACAAAGACAAGTTTTTTCAGGAGGTGACCTAGCTCATCAGTTCAACAGATCCAAAGCACAGGAGAGGAGCTACAGTCAAGACTCAGGAAGCAAACAAGAAAACAGCACGTAAGCCCATATAGTCAATTCAATATAGTCATACAGATCCATACAGATTCCATGCGGTCGTATAGAACAGTCTATTCAGTCGTACGGATAGGGCCATACAGCGAGCCAGCAGGCAGCAAACAGTTTGCAGGCAGTTTTTCTCATTTTGAGCAACAAGATTTTTCTCGATAATTGTGCAGATCTAATGTTTGGATGTATCATACAGCTGTCAGTTTGATAGTTTGTGAAAGTTTCCTTGTAATATTTGATTTATTAATGAAAAGCTGATCTTACTTGTGTATTGAGTTTATGCTTCCACTATTTACATTCCAGCTATATGTGTGATTGTTGCTATGTGAAAATTTAATTTCTGCAATTAAATAACAGTTTTGTTTAGTTAAGAACATAAGGACAGAAATCACCTAGGGCTTGAAAATCTAAAATACGATCAAAGCTTATCCGATTGAGAGGTTCTGAAGAGTTTACGACAGTAGATCAACTGTCAGAAACCACTGCCAAATCCGTCGCAAACCAGAACCAACAATTAGAGGGTTTCAGAGGTAGCATTTATCAGATTCAGGAGTTTGTGTGCAGATTAAAGATGGCATCAGCTAGCCTTAGGTTCAAGGACAATTTGGAAGGTACCACGAATTTCATATCTTGGAAAGTCAAGGTAACCCTTCTATTGGAAGAGAATAATCTTCGGGGTATCATCAACAATGTAGTGACTCTGCCAAAAGATCTGCAGGCTTTGGCAATTCACAAAAAGAAAGAGGTGAAATCCAAGCAGATGACCATGTATGCTATAAAGGATCATTTGTTCCGTCATATATCCGAGAAGAAGACAACAAAGGAGATGTTTGATGCCCTGGTTAGCCTTTACCAGAGAGAGAACATAAACAAAAGATGATATTGCATAACAGACTCAAAACTATAGAGATGACTAGATCAGAACTATAGAGATGACTAGATCAGACACAGTCGCTAGTTACCGAATGAAGGTGACACAAATTCATGATCAACTTGCAGAAGTTGGGGAGAAGGTTGAAGGTAAAAGGCTAGTGAATCGGGCACTGAATGGGTTTCCATCTCAATGAGAAACATTTGTCCAAGGTGTTTGTGCTCAAGAGAATCTTCCTTCCTGTGAAATACTGTGGAATGACTGTATCCAAAAGGAGACTCAGATCGAGCCAAAGGCCACCAAGCAAGGAGGTGACAGTCACCATACCCTATTTGGTCAAACAAAGAAGGGTAAGGCAAAGAATGAGGAGTCAACCTCACAGCAAGGGAAGAAGGATTTGAGTAAAATCAAGTGCTCCATAAGTCATAAGCACGAGCATTATGCATCACAATGTATAGAGAAGAAGGTTAAAGGGATGCAGCAACAAAATCAGGTAGCAGCCTCAGCTGAAACTCAAATGAAGTTGGTGATGATGCCAAGTATCCAATAGTAGAAGTTGGTACCATTCCTTTCCAATTCTAGTCAGGTAACTCTTTAGACTTTGATGATTTGTTGTTTGTTCTAGGTCTCAAGAAGAATTTGTTTTCAGTTTCGGTCATGGAAGATAAAGGATTTGCAATAGAGTAACAAGTCCTTATAAGACCAAGGGAGTCTAAACCAAGATCAGGCCAAGTGATAAGGGTTAGGGAGGGTTATAGGGTGAACCTGTTCGAGCCCTAATTCATAACACAGACAACTTGATCGAGTTATGGCACAAAACGATGGAGCACCTGCAACATAGTAAGCTGCCTATTCTAAGGGAGATAGTCACGTGTCTTCTAGAGTTCAACATTGGGCAACAAGGATTATGCAAAGGGTGTGCACTTGGGAAGCATGCCAAGATTGCTTTCCCAAAAGCAAGCACAGGTTTAAGGGGATTCCATACCTAGTTCATTTGGATGTATGTGCACCGACGTCAATAGCATCAATCCCAAGAAGTAGTATGTTTTCTACACTGATGACTTCTCACCAAACTTGGAGCTACTTCCTTAAGACTAAGAATGAGGTCTTTCATAAGTTTCAGGAGTTTGAAGCCCTAGTCGAAAACCAAGTAGGGAATAAGAGAAAAAATTTGAGATCAAACAATTGGGGTGAGTATTCCTCCAATGAGTTCGAGGATTTCTACAAGGATGCAAGAATCAAGAGGAAGATCACTGTTTTGTACAACCCACGGTGGAACAAGGTTGCAGAGCAAAAGAATTGATCCATCATAGGGATTGCTAAGACCATAGTGGAAAAAATCAAGGAAAAATCGGTGATGCCCTGAAAAATCACGATTTTTTCTGGCTGTCAATTTTTTCGCCCGGAAAAATCAAGATTTTTCAAACATATCAAACATACAAAAAAATGGACAAAAATCAAGAAAAAATCGACAAAAATCGGGAAAGATCAAGAAAAATCGAGAAAAATAAGGACAAAATCGGTAAGCAAATTTTGACCCTATTAAAGTACATTTTTTTCATTCTTTAATGCTTGCCGCGGTTTGCCGATTTTTTCGTTGATGTTGCCGAGAAGATGTTCTGGACCCTCGTATATTTTTTGTCTCTACTGATTTTTTTCACTACGCTAAGACCATGATACATGAGCAATATTTTTCGACGTTTCTATGCGCATAAGCATTCAACACTACAGTCTACATCGACAACAAGAGTCCTCATAGGATTTTGGAGGACAAGACACTAGAGGAGGCATTCACTGGTGTGAAGCCATAGGTGACTCATTTCCATCTTTGGTTGTCGAGTTTATATCCATATACCAGTCAATAAGATGACCAAGTTGGAGGCTTCCAGTGAGAAAGGTTTGTTTGTTGGTTTCAATGAGACCTCAAAGTCCTACAAGATCTTTATAAGTTTATTCCATAGGTGTGATGTCCCCTTCTGCTTGATGTTGCTTACAAGGATGATTGGGCAGCCTATTAGACTCCCATAGGCTATCGTGTCCACATCTAGAAGTTGCAATGGAATCAGTTAGATTAGAAAGTGAGTTGTGCATGCAAAAGTGGCTTAGTGGTTTTGGGTCACCCTTGGTATTTGCCCGTGGTATTGAGCCCAAATGAAGAATAAAAAAAGAAGGGTCTCACTCATGGAGGACATGCTTATTAATATTGGGACACTGTTTATTGAGATCGTGTGAGGGTTAGTCCAGAGTTTCTGATTGGGATTGGCAAACTCCATCCACCCATTAGGGTTTAATTTCAGTGGTGAGATATCCTCCCTGATATTGGGACATTGTCTATTGAGACTGTGTGGGGGTTAGTCCAAAGTTTTTGTTTGGGGTTGGAAAACTCCATCCACCTATTAGAGATTAATTTCAGTGGTGAGATATCCACCCTAGCTAGACACAGTGGAGGATCCATCCAAGATTCTTACATGGGACTCATCTTTGGGGTTGGCATCATTTTGAGCATCTAGTTAGTAGAAGAAGAATCATGGCATATTTTCGATGTTTGGTTGGCTTATTATGTGTTTTCAGTTGCCATAGAAGCCATAGAGCTTGTGAGCTTGTAATCTTGGTCCATTGGTAATAATAAAATGCACATATTGTCCCTCCATTTCTAGCATGTTTGCAAAATATTTGATGAAATGTCTTTGTTAGAATGAGTCTATGAATTGTAGACCTCTGCCAGATTCTTCCTCCTAAAGCCCTTTTCTCCTCGCTCAACTCAACGTCTGCGAAGTACCAATGCCTCTCGTATGTAATCTAGGAAGCAGCACTTAAATCCTTCCCCCACTCCACCCGTACCTCTTCTACCACTCATAGATCTGGCTTGTGCCCCATGAACAAGTGGTACGATGAGGATTGCAAAACACCTCACCAAGAACTTTGTCACGCCTTCCTCCACTCCCACCCAACCTATCCAGACATCCAAAGATCTTACCGTCGTCTCCTTCGTCGCAAAAAACGGAATTTTGTTTCTCAGAGAAGACGAGAACTCTCAGCCTTCCTTACCCGCTCCCCCAAACAGTTTTAGCATACCATCCTCTCTCGGCGCTCCCCTCTGTCACCTGACCTGGAACCTGTTTCCATGTTCACCCACACCTCTAAGCTTTATGACATTCCCGGCCAGGATGACATTCATGTTGTCTCCCCCCTCACCTCCTGCGACCTCTTCACCAACAACAATGTTACAGAAGCCATCCGGGAGATGAGCAGCAGCAAATCAACAGACGAGGAAGGATACCAAGCAGAGTTCTTCAAGCATGGTCTCCGCGTTCTGCTCAGCTACTTGGTTGATCTCTTCAACCACGTGGTACAAGAAGGATTTCCATCGGTCTGGTCCCATCACATCATCCATCCGATCCACAAGTCATGAGCCACCTCTAACCCTAACAACTACAGAACGATCACGGTAGGACACACGTTCTCAAAACTTTATTCCATCGTTCTCCATATGAAGCTTTCCAATGATCTCAAACAGAGAACTCTTAGAGCTCGTGGTCAGGCAGGATTCAGACAAGCACATAAGACCATCGACCACATTTTTACTCTCCGAGCCGTGATTGAGGAGGCACGACGCCGCTCCTCGAAAGTCTACTGCTGCTTTGTAGATTTTCAAAAAGCTTTCGACCGAGTCCCAAGAGAGGATCTATTGCAGCGACTCAGAGATATTGGCATCTCGACGACCCTATTGACTGTTATTATGCGGCTATACAAGTCTGTTCGAGGCCGCCTTCACACAGCTCGAGGATTGTCCAAGTTCATCCGTAGCACCATTGGGGTGAAACAAGGTTGTCTGCTCTCCCCCACCCTGTTTGGAATCTACATCGACGAGTTGGAGACCTACCTCCATGAGCATACCCAAGAAACAGACGGGTGCGTCCTCCACCAGGTCCTGATCTCCATCCTACTTTTCATCAATGACATTGTACTCCTATCTTCCCCCCCAGAAGGTCTGTAGAGACAGCTTGATGCCCTAGCCCTGTCTTGTGAACTTCGGAAGTTCACTATGAATCTGAGCAAAACTAAGGTTATGGTCTTCAATGGGGTGAAGAAAACCTCAGACTTTAGCTTCTTATTCAAAGGGGAGGAGGTTGATATCACCAGTACTTACACTTATTTAGGAGTGCAGTTCTCTAGCCCCGCTTCAGTCTACGACCAGTTCTCCAGCCTCGAATCAACAAGGGGTACGGGTCCCTAGCCCTCCTCGAGAGACGGTGTTTTCGTCACCACTTCCGGGATATCTCATCCAAGATGGATCTGCTAAACACCTTGATTCGTCCCACCATTCTATATGGATCAGAGATCGGCCCTCCTTACTCAAGTCTGATTGGGCATCGGCCGAAAGAGTCCAGATTTTTCTTCTCGGACGTATCATCAGATGTAAACAGACAGTACCGCAACACATCATCCTCGTTGAGTTTGGAGCCCAACCCTTCCGCCTCGAGACAGTTTTCAGACTGGTTTCCTTCCTGCATCGAATCCGAGGGTTGGCCGACTCAACAAAAGGTCGGGAGTCCAGGACAGGTATCCTTTTCTAGCCTATTGCTCTGCTCTGACTATAGCCAGCGCTTTCCACCCAGGCAGGACCAAATGTTGGCTCACAGGGGTCTCGAGCCTCCTTGCTTTAGTAGGGGATCCAGTTAGATCGTCTTCCCCCGTTCCAGTACTCTTTGGATGCCCTTGGGCACCTTCTGCCAACCAAACAAGAGTTAAACAAGATCATCAGAGACGATATCTACAAGCAGTTCGTCTAGTTTACTTGGATTAATCCTCCAGGAGGATTGCACCCAAAAATGGCCTTTTATGCTGAGCACTTCTTGGAATTCAGAGACGGGCTCATTGTTCGGCCCCAGTATACGTTTCACCATTGGATGCACGCCCTTCGGATCCCTCTCGGACAGTTCAGAGTAGGCTCTCATAGACTCCAGGTAGAGTCGAACCATCAAATTGATAGATCAGAGAGGATCTACCATCTGTGTCATCTTCAGGAAGTGAAAACCGAGTCACATTTTATCTTCAGGTGTCTTGTCTACTATGGGATCAAAGGACGCTTCTATTGTTTGTTCAGGGGCCTCCAAACTTTAGCCGCTTTCTCCAGATACAGCGATCAGAGATGTTTAGCGCTCTATATCCAGGAGGCCCTCAGATTCCGACGCAAATCCTCCAGCCTCCCACCAAACCAAGCACCACACAGCAAATCACGGCGTTCTTCAGCAGGCTACCATCTTCTAGAGGCACCAAGAGATCTACTAACCTTGACATCGACCCAGATCCTAGATCAGTAAGGGATGGAGGTTCTCGACCCACAAGATCTCAGCGGCAACTCCATACCAAACCTCCCTCTATGAAATGCTCAGGACCCTACAGACCCTGCCAACATCGTTCCAGAGGGCGCCCTGCGCCTACCAGTTCCGGATCAGGGCAGCAGACACTTCTGCAGTTCCCACAGTTTTCCTCGTTCACCCTCGGATGTTAGGAGTACCAAACCCTCTTTGATTACTTTGGCTCCTGGATCTTGCCCACTCGGGGCTCCTTCGCCCCTGTGCAGGGTTACAGGGTTGGAACTGGAGCAAGTGCTCTCCCATGCTACAGACTAGCTCGCCTTACACATATTTACTTATTTTTTCTTTCTATTTCACTTGTATTGCTTATATTGTATTTTCTTTACGAGAGATCGTTTGATCCTCCCACATGCATAACATATCATTGTAACCGACAGTCCCGTTGACCTACTTTGTGGTCATTAGTGGACATTAATAAAATTATCTTATCTTATATTATCTTATTGGGAACATCACAGTGGTATCATATCTGGTGATCTTGCTAGCCTGATGGGAAATCCACCCAAGGTTTCCAACCGAGCCTCATTTGACATTTTCAATCCAATATCTTCTTGCTTGGGCAATTTCTTGTGGAGACCGAATTTACTAGGGCCAAATTCTTGTTGAGGCTGATACCACTTGGGAGAAGTCAATTCTATTGGTAGTTGCTATAGCTGCCACCCGTGGCCATTTTCCATCAGATAGAGTAGCAACATACTAGGCAAAAATCACCACAAGAGGACCCATCGAACTAGAGCACCTAAGAATATCCTCAAGACGAAATCGATCTTGATTAAGTGGGGGTCGAAATTTGAAGAGTCCAAAAAATTACAGTCTGGGCGTCCTTATTTGGAAGTTTGATTAGGCACAATATTATTTTATTCTGTTGTGGGGGTCGGTTTTCCTAAGGGCCAAGTTCCCAGCTATTATCACCTTTAAGGGAAGGTCAAATTGTTCGTATTAAAGTCAAGTATTCAATGAGGTCGTATCAGCTTGGTGCATTTTCACAGGCGGAGAGCCGAATTGGAGTGAGGGCTGAGTCTCCCTCTCCTCGATTCAGGAGGGAATTATAAGTGGTCGACACCTTATCTGTTGGACCGTGATAATCCAGGAGAGGTCGTGAGCCTAGCAGGCAGTCGTAGCCTCTTTGGGAGGGGCTGAGAGCTTGGTAAACAGCGGGGTTAATTCGTGGAGGGTCCCGACCTTGGAAAAGGGACCATGAGGCAATAAGGGAGGCATCCGAGCTCAAATTACTGAAGGTCACGAGCAGGAAGAGGGTGTGAAAGTGGGAGGAAAGTAATCTCTACTAGGTCACGACAACTTCCATGGAGGGCGCACTTGAAGTAATAAGCATTCTCTCTGTTTGGAGGTCGAGCTAGCAGCACCATTTGGAGGAAGCAATCTCTGTCCAAAGGAGGGCGAACTCTTAGTTAAAAAGAGGCAAATCGTAAGGGTCGATATCTCTGCATTTGGGGAAGGATATCTCTGTGGAGAAGGTCGTATTTATTTCCAAATCTTGGTGCCTACAAGGGATCAGCAACAGCAGTATTGGAACGCTCCTTTCTATGGTCCGGAGAGTGAGATTCCGTAGCAGCAAAACATAAAAGTTTAGACTATGTGCTTACAGTAGTATGTTGGTGATCTGAAGTTGAGAAGCCGTGGTTGGAAGATAGTATAACAGGCAGAGTTGGAAAGTAAACTCTTACTTTTCTCCAAGAATGCGTTTGAGAATCCATTCCCACACAAGATCATTGCTGAAGTCAGGCTTATATCCAAGTCCTAACATCCAGATCTGAAAATAACAAGTCATCTGTCAGAGTAAGTCTATAATCTTAGAGTTGGGAAAGGCATCTTCTTGTCTCTCTGTGCAATATATTCACAGTGTAGAACATTATTCTCTTATGGAGCGTTTGCTATTGCGAGAAGTCCATGATCCATTGCCTCTACCTTGCAAGTAAACACTCCCAGGCATGTATTCAAGTTGAAATTAAATATAAGATCTGAAGTTTTCTTCCTTCATTATGGTTAAATGTGTGATAAAGTGATTATTGTTGATTTATCATAAAAGCATAAATTATTGTGGATGTCAAATATCATATATGGCCATATCAAAGCATTAAAGTTCAAATTCGTAAGTGAATAGCCATTGGTCACCTACAGCAGTAGACATCCTAACTGTTTGACAAACTCTACAAGCCAAAAGTCCCTACTGCAAGCTACAACAGTTCATGTTAAGATTCATAACAGTCAGCTTGAGGGGGTGCAAATTTACAATATACAGTGGTATCCTTGCAAGCAATAACAAATCAATTGGCTCAGCCTGTGTTTGCATGAGACTTTGTTAGAGGATAAGATGGGGAGAAGAAGGACGCCTAGACCTTGGTTTCCAACATTCCTTGAGGAACAACCCACAAGGGCACAGGAGCAGCAAGGTCAAGATAATGCTACCTTCTGCATCAAGGAGTACATGGCATTGGGAAAAGAGCTCCATGCATTTTTGTCATTTAGGTATTTTTGCATTCTCAAACATCCCGAGTGGTATAATGAGGAGTCCTTTGGTGATACAAGGAAGGTCGCGAGAGAGGAGAAGAAGCATGCAGCTAGCCATACTAAGAGTGTGTGCGGAAGATTGGACAGCACCTTCAGATGCACCCTTAAAGACATCACAAGAGATCTATGACAACCACACACATGTTGGACAGGTTGATGATGTCTATGACGAGTTGGGTGTGGATGCACCTAAGTATGATGTGGACGCACCAGGGGATGAGTTACCTCTTGAGGTTGAGGTCATTTCTCAGGAGGAAGACAGGGAAGAAGTGGAATTGGGAGAGTACAAGAATGGAAACAAATCAGTAGAGGATTTTTCCCATTTGACAAGACAATTGAAGGAAAACGAAGAAAACATTAGGACAGCCATAAAACATGTTGATGATACGCAAGCATTGGTAATAGATTGTTGTCGAAATGATTTAAGGGCGAATGATAGTTCGAGGAGAGAGCCTTCCCTTGCAGATTTGCACGCACTTAGAAAAGCAAAGGTGGTGATGAAAGATGAGTACCTACACTTGCTTTCCAACAGAGATCATCTTCTCACGCTAGATGAGATGTACCATGGTGCACTACAAGGGAAAGAAGAGGAAGTTGACAGGATTATTCATGAGCTTGAGATTACCATGACTGCTTGAAGAGCACACAAAAGGCCCTTCAAGAGTCAGTGTTGCAGATTGAGGAGCTTAGTTACCAGTTGAGCATGGCACGATCTTCATCATTGACAGCAGCTGAGACTTCACCATCTTTGACAGCAGTGACACATGAGCACATGATTGACATTCATGATTTGGGGGAGGAGCACCTTGTGATGATTTCGCATGGGGAGCATTTAGAGTTGCAAGTGGCTGAGGAGAGAGGGTTAGCCACGGAGGAGGTAATTGAGCACATTCCCCATGGACCAGCCCATACGAAGATTTATGCATCCAGAGATTGGGTGGACAGGTATATGACACACTACGATACAAGAGTGTTGGAGGTTGCAGCACATGCAGGATACCAATAGTGCCGGAGGTTACGTTGTGTGCAGCAGTATACAAGGGTACATAGTGGCACACGATGAAGCCCAGTGGAGTTCCGAAGCATTTCCTCCAGGGAGACCATCTGACAGAGTTCAAGACCATACACTTGAGTTTGGTGAGTGGCTGGATGAGCTTCAAAGAGCAATAGCTTGGGAGGTTCATATGATACTGTTGGATGAAGGAGGTGGCATATTGGCCACAATGGAGGTCTTTCAGTTGGACCATGGGATTGGTGCAAAGAGTGCACATGAGAAGTTAAATTGGTTCACAGGGAGTATAGCTGATAGAGCAAGGGGTGGCATCATCCCCCATAGAGATTGCACGTATCAACCCTGAGTCCTCACTTAGGGAGAGGTACATGAGGGCTATGCATTTGGCAGGGCATTCTCAGCACTTGCATGAGTATGAGACACCACAAATGACAGAACTATACCCCAAGGAGGTGCTTAGACCACATGGGCTACTTGAGCACATTGATAGTATCTAGGTTAGCAGATGTCTAGATGTAGTTTGGTGGGAACTGATTAGATTAGCAGGATTGTAGTCAGTTCTTAGTACTTGGGTTCTACTAGAGGATTGCATTGAGACCTCGATGATCATCAACATGGTATAGCAACAGTCCATAGGAGTTGGGTTCGGTGGACCCCCTATTTGGTGGTGGGATCCGAGCATTCATTTGCATGATGGATTGTTCCTGATAGCAGAGATGATCGATAGGGTTGTGAGGGAGATCGATCCACTATATTTTTGGGTTGACAGTGGAGGAG
This sequence comes from Pseudotsuga menziesii, assembly GCA_001517045.1. Lineage (NCBI taxonomy): Eukaryota > Viridiplantae > Streptophyta > Pinopsida > Pinales > Pinaceae > Pseudotsuga > Pseudotsuga menziesii. The sequence goes on along the minus strand of LPNX010889472.1, from coordinate 349,022 downwards.
AGGTTGAGATTTCTTATGGATGGGAAGACTTTCTTTTCTAGTATTCATGATCCCGCCTGTCAGGGGAGCCAATATAGATGAGACGGCCAGTTTTCATTTTCCAGAGTTCACTCTTGAGATGCTTAGGCTTAGGTGCATAGAGGACTTGTTTTTTGAGGTGTTTGTACAGCTTATGATGGCTTGGCTCTTCAAGGGAAAACAAATGGACTCTTTTGTTAGTACTTAGCATACCGACGCGATGGGTAGAGAGTGTTTCACACCCTACAGGATAGCGTGGGACCCTGGTGACTTTACCATTTTTGGGCAGTGGTGGGAGAGCATGTGGTTAAATCACATCACAGGTTTACCAAGGATGCAGACGCAGCATGACAGTTGGATGTGTTAGGTTTTCTATGTTGTCATAGCTTAAGTCCTAACTTGATTATCATTTAATACATTTTCATAATAACAACATAAAGAGGATCACTAAAAGAAACACAATCACTAGGTACACAACAATTTACCTTGGGGAACCCTAAAGGGAAAGACCCAGCAAAACTTCCTCAAAATAGATTACCAGTATGCAATGACCAAAGAACAAGGTCTCATCAACTGAGAAACCAAACCCCAAGCATAAGAGCTAAGACACCAAACACACTAGTCCCCCTCCTTCTCTGTCTCTCCTTCTTTCTCTCTCGTGCGCAATACAAGTGTGAGTGAGTGTGTATAAATGAGGGAGGGCACCTCCCTATTTACACTAAACTTCCCAACTGACATTTTACCTAACTGAGCTAACCTACCAAGGTAAACTTCACAATAATAATTATATTCATCTTTTCTGGGTGTTATTGACCCGACTTACAATTGAGGGTTTTCCTCATGACATTTACATGACCTTTTACATCGGTAACATCTCCCAAAGGAGGAATAGTAATAATGTGAAGTACAAGTAGAATATTCTTCAAAGTTACATTATTTCAACATTGCCCCTTAACAAGAAGGGTATTCTACTGATAGCAACAACAACTAGTGTGGCTCGACACAACATCATCAAAAGGAGAGAGAGGAGGCATCATCAACATCATCTTTTGGAACATCGTCTCATATATCTATAGATCATCGAAAGTTTTGAACAACATCATCATCTTTAGCACCAAGCTGGAGTATCAACATCTTCAGTACAGAGCTGAAGTATCATCATCTTCAGTACAGAGTTGAAGTATCATCATCAACATCTTAAGTACAAAGCTGAAGTAACATCATCTGCAGCATGGAACTAGGGCATCATCATCTGTAGCATGGAACTGGAACATCATCGACAGCATGGAGTTGTAGCATCATCATCTACAACATAGAACTGGAGCATCATCTGCAGCATGGAGCTAGAGCATCATCATCATCTGTTGGAACATCATGCAGCATGGAACTGAAACATTATCAACAGCATGGAGTTGGAGCATCATCATCTGCAATATGGAGCTGGAGCACTGGTTTTGTACATTTCATTTTTGATACAAGACTCTTGCTCTATTGGCAACACCAGCTCTAGAACAAGAGCCTTGAGGTGATTTAAGTTACATTTTACTTTCAGATTTTATGTGTGCACTCCACTCTTTTTACTAAGCTTCAACTTATGGTAATCAAAATTTAATTTCTCACATATGGTTAAGCTTTGGGTTGTATTACATGAATTTCACTTCGATACTTAGCAATCTAGGACTTAATTTGCTTAGTATTTTGGCTTATAATCTTGTGCATATGAATGGTTGATGAATCTAAAGTTAAACAAACTTTCACTTTTTGGCACTTGGGATGATTAATCAAGAGATTTGTAAGCAATCTTTTCAAATTTTTCATTGCATGGTTTCAAGGAGATTTCAATAAAAAAAATTGTATATTTAACTTATCTTACATCATTTGTGCTTACAACTTATGAATGCATTGGTTAATAATCTCTAAGTTCAAAGCACTAATTACATATTGCTTATAAGTCTTGGCATCGTGTTGTGGATATAATTTTGTGACTTAAGCAATTAGCTATTTCCAGATTTAAGTTTTCTTGCTATATTTATTTGGTAAATTTGAAATAATAGTTGCTAATGGAATATTTATTAATGGATTCATGAAGATTTAATGTGCTTCATATAAAGTCTTAACTTTGCTTCATGTTAATCCATAATACCTTTCATTTCCATGCAAGTGAATATTTGTGAGAAGCTTTACATACATGTTTCGGTTACATATTGGTGATTTGGGAGTTTGTATATTTTATTCAACACTTTTACACGGGCACAATTCACAAGCATCTCACAAATCTTAAAAGCAACTCAAGTAGTCAATTAATCTCCAAATCCAAAACAAGAGCAATGTTGCCCTTAGGGAATCCCCCTAGCACATGGATTTTATTTAAGTGCTTAAGTGAAGGGAAATTTCATTTATTGATTTAGTGACAGTGGTGAAATTTCCATAGTACCCTTTGGTACATCCTAGTGAAGATCTTCCACTTAGGATGTTAGTTTTTGAGGCAACAATACCAGAAGTAGTTCGAGTTAAATCTAATTTCTAATTCACTTTACTAATAAAGTGAAAGTCTCATATTTGAGTCTAACAAAGTGTATTTTTATATATTGGTGATTTAAATTTTAGACTAATCTCAATCAACCATACATCTCACTAAGAGATTAGGGTTTTCATAGATTACAGTTTCAACTAAAGTATAAAGGCACATCAAGATAAAGGGTTAGACACACACACAAAGACAAGTTTTGTCAAGAGGTGACCTAGTTCATCAATCCAGCAGGTCTAGAGCGCAAGAGAGGAGCGGCAGTTAGGAAGCAGGTAGGAAAACAAAGCACAGGTCTGTACAGATCTATACGTGCAGGTTTGAACAGTTGTACAAATTTTGCCTAGTCGTATGGATTTTGTGCAGTTGTACAGACAAGGTTGTACAGTAGACCAGCAAGTAGTAGAGAGTTTCCAGGTAGTTTTTCTCTTTTCAGCAAGCAGATTTTTCTCAGTAATTGTGCAGATCTATTTTTGGGTGTACCGTACAGCTATTAGTTTGACAGATTGCAGAGGTTTCTTTGAAAGCTTTGATTTATTAATGAAAAGATGAATTGAAGGAGTAATTACATTGTATTGAGTTTATGTTTCCGCTATTTACTTTCCAGCTATATGTGTGATTGTTGCTATGTTAAGAATTTAATTTCTGCAATTAAATAACAGTTTATTTTAGTTGAGAATATAAGGACAGCAATGTCCTAGGGGTCAGAATTTTAACACAGGAAGGAACCTAACATTTAGGCAAGTGTATTATGTGTGTGTGTGTGTGGTGCATTCATCAGAGATCAGAGATTACATGGGAGATAAGTGATAACCAATAAGCAGATTTTATTATAATGAATTAATGGGTAAAATCACATAGGAGGTCTAAGTCTCTCCTCATTTATATGAACATGTATTTATACAGCCAACTAAACATCTACCTGCAATGCCAATTACATAACCATTTGTTGACTTCAAGACAAGTCAGCTAAATAGACCAGTGAGTCAAGTGACAAGGTTGACATCATCTGACCAGTCCGTCTAGCAATGGTTGGTAGGCTTAGTTAGAAAACCAACCAACATCCCATTCTCCCAATCCAAAAGCCATGCTCCATCCTCGAACAAAATTAAAATGCCCAAACAAAAATAACCTATCCATCCTAACAGCCCTTTCATGAAATTATCTTCAAGTTCAAATGAAACTAGCAAAAGTTTATAGATTAACTCTATGTTGCGTGGGAGCGCCACCCACCCCCTCGCTCCCGCTCCCGAAGCTCGCTTCCTTCGGAAGCTCGCTCCCAAAACACTCCCAGTTTGGAAGCACGCTCCCGAGGCACTCCCTTCCTTTCCTATACTAAAAGCTCCTATACTAGGTTGATCATTTGATGACAATGTTATGGTACCTCCCTTCTTTGCCAAGCTCCTACAAAAGTTTTTATGGTTGATCATTTGATGATAATGTTATAAGTTATAACTACTAGATGATTGATGTTATATGGTTTAATCCATGTATTCTATAGCTAATTCAACATCCTACATGTTTTTTAGATATAAATCCATCAAAATATATTAAAATATATACTATACAAAAAACGCTCCCAAAACAGGAGCTTTTGAAAATTTCGCTTTTTGCTCCACTCCTGCTCCCTACTCCCAACAACATATTTAACTGTATTTTTCTTAAATTTTTAAGGAGGTCCAAGGTAGGAGCTTCAGGAGTCAGCCATCTTTCAACTTGTTTCTCAAGTGGTGCTTCTAGATCTAGTCTTCTGCCTGTTTTACAAAAGCTTTCCATTTTGCGGCTATGATTGGAACCTCCATCTCAATTATGAAATTATCTTCAAATTCAAATGGAACTAGCAAAAGTTTATAGATCAACTGTCTTCTGTTTAAATTTTTAAGAATGTCCACAGTAGGAGCTTCAGAAATCAGCCATCCTTCAACTTGCTTCTCAAGTGGTGCTTCTAGATCTAGTCTTCTGCCTGTTTTACGCTTTCCATTTTGCAGCTATAATTGGCAACTCCATCTCAACCAAGTCTTTATATTAATCCAAACTGTCTAGTTCTTCAATCAGTCCTGTCATATGTTGAACTTGATACAAGGAAACAATAGTGCCTACTCTGTCCAGTGTCAACTTCTTCCTAATTGATCATATAGCCTAGAACCCCCATTCCTGTAACTTAAGACAATAATCTGCCTTATCAAATCTTTGACTTAGATCAAAGACCCTCTGTCAAATTCTCAGACAATTATTCAATAGCTATACCAAAATAATACCCTGATCATAACTTGTGCTGTTCATGCCGTACAATATAAGATTCTCCTGTGAGTAAAATATTTGCTTCAACAAATGCTACCAAAGTTTTTCCCATGACCTACAACTTGGTCGTAATCATATTTTGTTGTTATTTGACAAGAGTGGGCAACTGACGAAAATATGTGGCAAGGAACCTCTTTCCTTGTAGTATTTTATTTATATTGAAAACTGTTTTGGCAACATTCAACAGTTCCAACCCTTGTCCAAACAATGTTTGTGTTCCACTGCCTCCCTGTATCTTTCTTGACTCAACAGACCAACTCAAGGAAAATATTTCAAGGCGTTGACTACAAGCAAACAAACTACCTCCAAAGCCTCCATCTATGAAAGGTCTTAGGCTAGTGGAGGTACTGTTAAAAGAGTTATCTTTACTTGTACCAAAGATATCACGTATGTATCTTTTAGTTCCATTGACCTACTTTTGTGGTCATTTGTTGGACATCAAAAAAATTATCTTATCTTATCTTTATCTCATCAACATTTTCTCAACTCCCTTATTCAAGTCCAACAAACACCACTGAAAGTCATCTTGCAGAACATTCTTTGCAATCAAAATCTACTCACCGGTGAGAACCTCCAGATGAGTCTAATTAAACTAGAGGTTTCCATCAATATTGCAAATATCGTGCCAGTGAATATATCGGCAATGGTCTGAAAAAGAAACTTAATGAAAATATCAGGGAGAATATCAGAAAATATGGCAAACTTGAAAAAATACTAAAATATTCCATTTTTTCAGTTTATACTTTATTGCCACCCACCAACTATCTCCACTGTTTATTGCACATCCAAAATTGAATATTTCTACCTTGGCATTCTCCTGTTGCTTTACATTGAATACGTGTACATAACAGATGATATTAGTATCATTAAATTGTCCTCTGCCAATACAAACATTCAAAAAATATTACTTCTAAGTTTTAGAAGACAAAGCCATGGCATTGGAACTCTTGGCCCTTTGGTCAAGAATTTACTTAGTAAAAATTCCAACTCCTAACTTATCTAAACAACTTAGTAATGATTCCAACTCCTAACTTATCTAAGACTCTGAGATATTTGCACAACAGCCAAGGGAGTTTTGTGTAGAATCTGAAATGTTGATGAAACTTAGGGTCCAATAAAGAACTAAAATTGATGGTCTAAAATTAGAATTCATACTTGTTATGCTGCATACCTTGATTTTTATGACTTTACAAGATTACCATTGCATGTAAGAACATTTTTTTGTTAATCTTCTATATGCTAATCAGTGTACAAATACAATATTTTTTAAAATTTGAATTCGCGTAACAGTAGCATGGCCTCATTTTCCAGATTTTATTTGGTCTATAGGCTTTCTATGGAGTCTGAATCAATGTTATGATTTATCAAACAATGGAAACATGCCACAGATTACAAAATGTACAAGCAACACTAATGCTTGTGTGTGATACATGCATTGTATTTCCTCAGATACATATACATCCAACTTTAATGCTTATGTGTGATATATGCATTTTATTTCCTCGGATACATATACAAGCAACTCTAATGCTTATGTGTTATATTTGCTTGAGAAAGTATTCAATCCAAAAGAGAAAATATGAATATCTACTGATTTGTGTGTGTGCATGTATATATATCTACAAATTAATAATTATCTGGCTCTTTTGGATAGTTTACAGATAGCTCTTCTTATGACAAAGCTAGTTTTATCGTTGTCATCATACCAATCTTGCATAAAAGATGGTTAAGCCGAGATGCTTAAGAAAAGAAACTAAAATAGCCAAACAGCACATTAGGCATCCAATATAAAAATGATTATGATTGAATTTATGTTAGAAAGATTACCAATTATTAGTTAGGAATTCAAATCTTTCAGAAAAATATATTGAAATCAGCACAGACTCCAGAAATGTTTTCTCTTTCAATGAATTAACAACAAAGGCACATGAATGATACAAATGGCTGGTATATGACAGATATCTAACAAATGACAAACTATTGTAAGCAAACTATTCCCCATGTATAGTCATAATGCACTTAAGAGCCATCCATGAAGTCCACAAGTATATAAGAAAGATTTCCTGAATTGGACATCAATATATATGTTGATTTTAATTGAAGAAGTCAAAGCTAACCTGTTTTTGTTGTATACCAGGAGCCACAAGCTTAAGAATACCATCAAGATACTTCTTCACTTTTTTTGTCTTCTGTTTTGTATATACAACATTCCATTCTGCAATTGGCACATCTAATTAGGTACAATGCCTCTGATCAGCAACCATGAGCTGTAGACATTTTCTCGATCTACTTTCTAGCTTTATGAAAGACTATCAAAAAGGAAATTATTATCGCTAAACAATTCTGTGAAGACCAAATGTAAGTCACAACACAATTTAGTTCATGTTTACTTTATGATATCCTAAAACAAACTTAGTATTGTCCTTTCAAGCTTAAAAGGCTATCATATGTTGTAGGACACTTGAATAGATGATTTAAACCAGTATTTTACGTTACACTGGATCTTTAAATATACAATTTGCCAACATGAAATTTACGGTGAAAACTTACCCCTGAGCCAGAACAACATAAGCAGTGGGTATTTAAACCAGCATAGATCCAAATCCTAGGCTCTATCAAGCACCGAGAGGGATCAAATCTCTCGAGGTGCAAACCTCTTTTTAGGTATCCATTGATTTGATTCAAACCAAAAGACACATCTTTTTATTTAAGGTCCATATATAATATTTTTATTATTAATATTTAATATTATTTATGGCCGACATATACTATTTATTATTATTTTTTATTTTGTTTGGAATGGACATTACAACATTCCCCATACATGGTTTTAAGAGCATATGCAAGGCCCTCCTACAACCATGGGTTGTTTAGGAGGCCTTGCACATGTGCTTAAAACCATTTGCAAGGCCCTCCTAAACCATGTACAATAAAACCATGGGTTGTTTAGGAGGCCATGGTTTCAAAACCATGTGCAAGGCCCTCCTAAACCATGTACAATAAAGCCATGGGTTGTTTAGAAGGCCTTGCACATGGTTTTAAAACCATGTGCAAGGCCAACATTTTTTTGCGGATAATTCAATTTGTTTTTTTTATTATTTTGTTAGGTAGGAACATTACAACATCTCCCCATATTGTGTTTTTTTCCTGACCCGCATATTTTTTTACGGATAATTAAATTTTTACTTTTTTATTGTTTTGTTAGGTAGGAAGATTACAACATCTTAGATTGTTTTTGTGTCCGACATTTATTTTGGCCTATAATTAGAAAATTTATTTTTTATTAATAAAAATAACGTTACGTAACGTTACAAGATCTCCCCCATACTAGGCTGTAGAGCGCCTCTCGGTGCAATCAATTAATCCCATTGACCCTCATACACCTGGCATGAAATTCATAGAGTGGGATGGATGTCCCATTGGGAGGTGATAAGGAATGACAACCTTCTATATTGACACTCCTATTTAAAGCGTTTTTGGACCAGCTTGATAGTTTTACATGCATTGATCATAAAGTACCGTTTACCAACTAGGTTGCATCTAGTTGGACTTTCAAGTGAGACGCCAAAGATGAACAGGTGCTTTATCAAATTCAGAGTTCAGAAGTCCATTCAGGCCTTCCAAGGCCCTTTTTTCACTTTTTTACCACATGTTTGTACCCTACAGGGAGATTGTAAAAAATGTGCTAGCATGGGTTTTTTGTAAAGAACTTGGCTTCCTGAGACTTAAACAACAATCCAGGTATTCCAAGGTGTTTTTACTTTTTTCCTTGTCAATTATATGTTGTTGAATAAACGACTTATAATTTTTGAGTTTTTCACCTGCTCCTCCAAAGCTGGAATGGTTGTCTTGGTGGTTAAACCCTGGGAGGTTATTAAAGTTCATGTGTCAATGTATATGAACGTGCTAGACATTGTTATTGAGTCATATGAACATGTGCTAGGTCCCCCTAGGGTTTTTTTATTTCCGGGAAAATAAATTTTATCGCAAAATTAGGCCATTTTTTAATGGTTTAATTAAAAATTTGGTAGCCCACTTTAGATTCCGAAGATCTCCCCGAGCGCACGAACCTCGTGAGCTCCGAACAGGTACAGCGTGATCATCCTCGTGAGTGACGGCGACAGGGCAGGTTTGTATGCGGTGCTCAGGTGCGCCCTGGTTCACCATGGCTCAAGGAGGGGGCCCCGAGGTCCTTCCTCCTCCACTGCCAAAGGTTTTGGCTTTTCGGAAACTGGTGGCAGCCAGCTGTCACGTCCCCTCCCGTCACCAGAGAGGGAACGCAATCATTACCACTATCTAACCGATGCAAGAGCATCCAGCTCGAAGTTCAATCTATTCAAGTTTGTGTATAAATTCTCTAACTTCCCAATAGCAGAGAAATTGATCCTATCAGTGATCCATTCGACAATCTACGAAGAAAAATCTCAGAGGAGATCGAACGGCGAAGAAAGATCGCGACGAAAATTGACGATCACAATCCGTTCCGCATCTAGAAACAGATCAACGGCTGAGAATCAACCCACAAGAATCAACGGTGCGGAAAGCCTGAGTTTGCGAAATCGGGGAAATATGGAAATTGCGATCCTGCATCCCGCATGCAGAATAGACCATTGCGGAAAGGAAAGCTGCGGAAATAGAGATCTGTGAAGCCGCATCCCGCATCCCGCAAGTTGCAAAAAGGAGAGTTGCGGAAGGAAATCTGCGGGGAACAGAATTTACAGAAGAACGTTTCCGCATCCTGCAAGTTGCGGAAAGGAGATTTGCAGAAGGAAATTCAACCTGTTAACAGAAGTCTTTGACAGATTTGATCATTCAGGCCATCACCAATCCGGGCAATCTAAGCCCCATAACGTAATTTAAAAATGCATTGAAAGAAAACATATATAAATGCATACAATTGCAATTATACAGCGGAAGCAATTCATCAATTCAACACATTAAACATGTTCATCATATTTCATCAAACAAATGCAAATGCAGAGATTATCACAGAGATACTTATCTTTGAGAGAAGCTCGTCCCGCAACCAGCTACGTCGCTGCAATGTTCCACCCAACCATAGGCCAGTGCGCTCATCATTCTCTCAGAAGCACTGCCACCCCCGAGCTGGGCATGATTCCCACAAGGAATAAGGAACACTAGCAGGCTCACACATAGCCAAGGATACAACAAAACTCATCCAAGCCAACACAATTGGATTTATCAGGCTACAAACAAACAACCCAATATACGGTTGGGTTTATCAGGCTAATCAACCAAGCCAGCTAACAGTTGGGTTTATCAGGCTACTCAGCTAAGCCAACTAACAGATGGGTTTATCAGGCCACACATCCAAGCCATCACACTGCTGGGTTTATCAGACTACAGTCAGTCAAGCCAACATTCACATTAAGGACCAACCAAGCCAACTAACAGATGGGTTTATCAGGCTGCAAAGGAGCTGAAAATCTTGAACTGCTAAGCTAGTGAGCTCAACCACTGAGCTATGGACACCTGCACTAGATCGAGCTTGGATCCTAAAACATCTACACACCCAACACAAGGAAGCATCCCCTTCTCTGCTACACAGTCCCTCGGGCTATGCCTTCCACTCCAGTGTTGTTCAGGGTGTTCAAAGAAGAAAACCAGCCCCTCTAGATCTATTTGTGAGGTTCCTTCCTACACTTGGTTTATCAAGCTAGTTCAGACCCAATTCCACTCCAAACCAGTACAGACCAAGGCAAAATATGCACACACAACAAACCACAATGTCAACACAGCAAAATAGGCTTCCACTCACTCTGTGACAAAGGAGACCATTGCACAACAACGCTGAGGAAACCACAAATGACCACTCTTTCTCATAAAATCGAGTGATCTCCACTGCTCATTCGTTCAGCAAACAAAGGAGACCCCAAACCTTTGCGCGGCTGAGGATGGTAACAACAGGAGAACAACCCAGAACAAAACACGGTTCTGCAAGCAGGACGAACGCACAGCGCGCATGAACAGAATGGAATAGAGAATGATCAGAATGGACCACAACGTTTCGGTGAGAGACAAATGATGGACTAGGCATGCACACTAAGAAAAAACTGAAAATGTGAAGGATAAAAACCCAGGAAGGTTCAGCTGCCTGAGAGCTCCACGTGAATGAATGATGGATGATCAAAAACATCTCGTCGCTCCCCAAAACGTGAGGGAAGATGAAAACGTGAATGCATGAGGGAATGGGCATACATTTTTGGGTGTTTCTTGCCCATGAAGTCAAAACACGTTTTTCAAGAATGGGTGCTCTGCCCAATTCGAATTTTTGCCCATACTCTTCCCATTCCCATGCAATAACTACCTCAACCAAATTCTGGCATAAATAAAATGATTGGGGAAAAAGACAAGAAATGGGTGGTGGATAGTTTTGATGGGTTTTCCTTTGACACATGGCTTTTCCCCAATGGCTCAAGGTTAAACATTCCCCCTCCCTATTCCTTGTGAAATCATGCCCCCCTCTCTTTAATGTTGCGGCGCATAGCTAGTTGTGGTATTTTTATTAATTTGCATTTTACATGATGTCTCAAATATATTGTGCCTGGCTAGCACATAAACCGTCGGCATCAATTTTAATCCTCGAAACTTAAAACACTAAACCCATGGTGGGGCCTTTTCCTTGAGCTCCACACCATGATTTAATACAATATTTACATCACATGCAATTCAATACCACTAGGTCAAAACCGGGGTGTTACATTCCCCTCCCCCTTCAATAGCACTATCCTCAGTGCTTTACAAAATTTAACAAAATGCTACACTAGCACCTCCCTCAGTGCTCTGCAAATTTGAACGCAATGGATGTGCCAATTGTTATCACATATATAGTAGCCAGGCTACCATATTCTATTTTTCAGATTTCAGTACACTGTTCAGCCAATTCTCCTACATATGAGATGCTGAGATGAGCATCTATGATGGATCATGATTTGATTGATGGACTATAGTACTATCTGTTAGATTTTTATCATTCAAGCTAGCATTATCTTAGGATCTTTAACTGAGAGAATAACAAGCACAGCAATCAAACACAAGAGGCAATAGACACAGATTTTCCTCGGGGAAACCATAAAGGAAAAAACCCCGCAACTTCCTCAGAGATAGAATCAGCACCAAAAGCAAAACCCCAAAACAGTAAAATGATTTCCCGACAGCAGTAGTCTCTCTCTCTCTTGTCCCAGCAACTTCTTCACTCTCAGTTATGTGCTACAACTGAGTGTGAGTGAATGTGTGATAAATAGAGAGACTCACTCTCTATTTATACTCATTCCCAACTTGACAATAACTCACTAGGGCCGACTTCTCTAGGAGAGTCTAATAACCCTAGGGCCCCACAACTGCGGGGACTTTAACCTTTGATCAATAAGGAGGGTTACCCACAATGACTTTACATGACTTGTTTACATTATTGAATCTCCCGATAGGAACATCGGGGCATGACATGACTCAATTACATTACAGATACTTCCCGGAATAAACATCGGGTTACAATACATAAAATACACAAGTGAATACATTCCGAAGTTACAAATACATCAACACTCCCTCTTAACTAGGAAGGTATTCTCTCGACACAATTTATCAGCACAGGTCTTCTTCTCTGTATCAACTGGATCATCATCGAGTTCTCGTCATCTTCATCTTCAAGTCATCTTCATTACTGGATCTGGATCATCACTCGATCTAGATCATCACTGCTAGATCATCATCACTGGATCTGGATCATCACTCGATCTGGATCATCATTGCTGGATCATCATCCCTGGATCTGGATCATCACTCGATTTGGATCATCATCACTGGTGCTATCTCTCAATTCTTCTCGTCATAGGAAGTTCTACATAGCCAGCCATTTTTCATGCTGGTTGTAGGCCTAGCCTTCATGTAGGTCTTCTTCAGCACTTATATCTGACCCTTAGTCAAAATGGCCCGCCCAGCACTTATATCTGACCATGAGAGGAACACAACCAACAACCATGTCAGAAAGGCACGCCCAGCACTCACATCTGACCATGGGAGGAACACATCCAAGAACCATGTCAAAAAGGCCTAGCACTCACATCCGATCATGGGAGGAATACATCCAAGAACCATACCGGAAAGGCTCAACACTCACATCCGACCATGGGAGGAACACATCCAAGAACCATATCAGAAAGGCTCAGCACTCACATCCGGCCATGGGAGGAACACATCCAAGATCCATGTCAGAAAGGCTCAGCACTTATATCTGACCATGGGAGGAACACATCCAAGAACCATGTCAGAAAGGCTCAGCACTTATATCCAGCCATGTGGGGAACACATCCCGCATCCATGCTAGAAGGGCTCAGCACTTATATCTGATCATGTGGGAACACATCCCATAGTCTCCTCAGAATGGCTCTGCACTTACATCTAATCATGTAGGAACACATCCCACAGTCACATCAGAATGGCTCTGCACTTGCATCTGATCATGTGGGAACACATCCCACAGTCACATCAAAATGGCCCTCAGCTCTTGACTGAGTATTCCTGGTGACTGACCAGATGCCTCCATTCAGAGAATGGCATTCAGCGCTTATCTCTGATCATGTGAGAACACATCTCACAATCACCTCAGAATGGCTCAGCACTCACATCTGACCATGGAAGGAACCAATCCTCTCACCATGACAGAATGGCTCAGCCCTTACATCTGACCATGGAAGAAACCAATCCTCTCACCATGTCAAAATGGCTTACAGACTCATCACTTCCCCTTGGAGGGAACCTCGATCTGGAGAACACCAAGCTTCTCCCTGAAGTACTCAAACTTCACTCTGGCCAATGGCTTAGTCAACACGTCAGCTATCTGTTCGTCCGTCGCAACATACTGGAGCTTCACTGCTCCTCTCTACACCATATCCCTGATATAGTGATATTTGATCTCGATATGCTTCGACTTGTCATGGAACATCGGGTTCTCCGACAACTTCACACAACTTTGGTTGTCGCAATATATACAAGTAGCATCTAACTGGAGATCAAATAAATCAGACAGTAGCTTCCTCAGCCATACTGCCTCACAACTAGCTGAACAAGCTGCGACATACTCTGCTTCAGCTGTACTCAGTGCCACACAAGACTGTTTCCTGCTAAACCAAGAGATCACACCTGATCCCATACTCAAGCAACACCCTGAGGTGCTCTTTCTATCGATAGCACTGCCTGCCCAATCTAAATCAACATAACCTTCCAGGTTAATCTTCTGATCAGCCTTATACTTGAGCCCATAATCAACTGTACCCCTCAGGTACCTCAGAATATGCTTTGCAGCAATCAAGTGAACATGTCTCGGATCTATCAGGAACTGGCTCAAGGTGTTCACAGCAAAGCAAATATCTGGTCTTGTATTCGTCAGGTACAACAAGGATCCAATCATCTGACGATACATCGTAGCATCAACCGTCTCTGATGAAGCATCACTTAGAAGCTTCAGATTCGATGCCATAGGTGTGGTCATGGCCTTGCAGTCCATCATCCTGAACCTCTTCAAGATCTCTACTGCATACTTTCCTTGTCTGAGGGAAATTCCATCTGCATTCTGCCACACCTCCATGCCTAGAAAATAGTGCATCATTCTAGTATATTGGATATTGTACATGATCATGCAAATACCTATAGAGTGTATGAGTATACACTTTAGATGGATTTGGACTCTCCGAGTCCAGTGAGACAGATTGTTTTGAGTTCCGAGCACTTGGAGAGATGATTTGGCTCAGTTTACCCTTCCGGTACAGTTTTACCATATTGGATGGCCTATCTGAGCAAGGAGATATTTTTCTTGGATCTCCTAGGGCATTGTATGAGGCATGGGGGGTCCAACCACTTGTTTGTACCATATTACCCCCCTCCCACAGAGCCTGGTGGGCTCAATTAGATAACGCAAGCACCCTAGGAGGCAGTTTTTGGCATGTCATGTTTCCCGAAGCAGATAAAAAATAATTAAAATGGCTATTGAAGAATTCGATTTGGGCTACTGAGGCAAGGAAATGGCATGGAATGAGTTCTGATGATGAGGGTGATGTCTTCAACTTCTTCTCGAGCAGTTGCAGCACTTGGATGGGCCCACATCTATCTTTCGGGCATATTATATTATTTTCTGGAGCTTTTGGAGGCTCACGATTTCCTCAGAGAGGCACTATTTTGCAGTTTAAAAATTATATTATTTTTATTGTGCCATGGGGACACCCTAGGGGAGTTAGTTAACACTCCCTGGACCCACCATGTGCTTCATTTATTTTTATTTAGTGGGATCCCCTCTCCTAGGGTGATTTAGCCCATTTTTATATTATATTATTGTAATGATCCATGTACTTTATGTTGAGCTCATCTCAACCGTTGATTAGAACTTTTGGATCTTTTACTCTTATCCACCCATTTGAAAAGTGGTTAGGATTTTGGTTCTCTCATTCCTATTTAAAGGAGAGAGCATCTCATTTGAAAGAGGTCTTTGGCTCTTGGATCTGGATAATAGAAAAACTTTTCTTGTGGAAATTTGTTGGATCTCTTTTGTATCTGGTGTTCTTAGATGGTGATTGGAAAATCTTTTGCTTCCTAGCATTTGAGTATTTGATGTGAGATCTATATATTTTTTTTGGGAAACATTGTCTTGTCTACAGGAGGGCGACTTCAACTTGGGCATTTTTGCAGAGTTTCCTCAACTCAGTTGGCTTGGATGCGTTTTGTATCAAGGGGTTTTCATTAGCATCAGAGCGATCTATGATTTCATCTTGCTATTTTTCTGTAGCATTTGCTTTTTTCTCATGATGCAGCAAATCTAATATGGTTGACGTTTGTTTGTGCAAGAGAGAGGGCGTCGTGGCTTCTTGGGGCAAAACGTTGGGCATAGAACTCACTCAAATCTTCTCAAATTGATCGAGATAGTAGGAATCATCAGTATCAAGGCATCTACAAGGTTTTCCTAGTAAGATCTACAAGTTAGTGCTTCTCTTCCAGATCTCAATCCATTGGCATCTGCATCTCCATTTTTATCTTAAGACCCTAAATATAAAAAACCAAAAAATATTATAGATCAAACCGCTAGATCTCGGGGCAAACCATTTCTGGGTTTTGTAGATCAGGTCCAACCCTAAGTGGGTCTTCCTCAACGCTGAGCTAAAAGTGACTCCATTTCCCTAGATCTGAAAAACACTGATCTTCAAACCCTAGCGCTACCTTCTATGCCACCTCCTTTTTTCATGATCTGATCCTTTCCGGCAAAACTACTCTTGGGTTTGCAGATCGAGTCCAACCCCAAGTGGGTCTCCTTGAGCGTTGGGCTAAAAATGACTCCATTGGCCCAGATCCCAATGCACTGATATTCAAACCCTAGCACTACCCCTCCTGTTGCCTTTTCCTCTTGCGTTTTGACTCTTTCCTTGTGGCTCGGGTGCTTTGACACTGTCATACCTTCTTTCGAGTCTATCCCTCGGTACTAGATAGCCCCAAACATGTTCTTACCTTCTCTGCATTGGTTACGTTTCCCAAGGCAGTGGATATCTTCACCTTTTGTTAATACCTTAACCCCAGATCTAGTATTTTCCTCATAGGTCACTTGTGTCCTAACTTGGATCAAATCTCATATCTCCTAAACCCTGATCCAAAGCCTTGGTTCATTTACTGACGTCATCCATAGATCTAGGGTTTCCATCACCTTACACCTTACGTACCTCAAGTCCATTTGATTTGATCTGGTGTCTAGGTCTGATCTCTCTTGTCGGGAGTAGATCTGGGTCTCCCCCATTGATTGTCTTGGGCTAAGACAACATAAAGTGAAGACTGCCTCAATTGGCGTGACAACCATCCATTTGGAAGTCGAGGCAATCTTGGTTCCACCTCCTTAGTTGCTTGTCCCTCTACCATCCATTCTGGATCCATCTCACATAGGCAACTACAAGGTTGGTGATAACACCAATCGCATGGCATCCTCCAGCTTCCACGTAGCCTCTTCAGGACCGCAGTGCTTCCTTTGCACCATTATCTGTCCAATGGCACGATCTGGAACTCTTCCAAGTCCTTGCTTACATGCATCAACACACGCCACAAGATCTTTTCCTGGTCTTGGAGAATCCGTCTCCTCGGCTTGGAACATTTCCAGTGTCTTTGGCAACCAGCAATACCTATGCTCCAGCAATGAGTCAATTCCCATGGTAGTATTCACAAGATTTTCCAAAATCATAGATGAATCACATGCACATGTATATTGGTATAAAATCAACAAAAAGTTGCCAAGTGAACCAAATACACATCTGCATAAGTAGCTTCTTTTGGTTCCACAAGTGTCCAACTGAGCTTTATACAACCATGGCGCTCACAACCCTACCCCACCCCACACCTGGGTGTGCATTAAAGGGTAGCCAAATTTCTACAAGCCTCGGATCACCTGAAAATACCTCTCAACCGAGGTCTGACAGCTCTGTTCTTGAGCCTAACACCTCTTCGGGTGCTTCAATAGCAGTTATGTTCAAGAGCCTGCACCTCCTCTAGTGGCTTACCAAGCTCAGGTGCTTCCTTTCCGAACACCACAATGAATTTAATTCATATGTCAGATTCATTCCTATAGGATGCAATCTATAACAAGATTTTCAAAACCAAGGCTGCATCATATGCTCATGTATATTTAATGAAAATCAATAACAACAAAAGTTTGATAAGTAAACCAAATACTTATATGTATAACATCTCCCAACCGAGATCTAGTCAACCCCGCTTCAGAGCTTAACACCTTCAGTGCTCACCAATGCTGAGGCGCTTCCTTTTCAGGAACCATAACATATTAATTCACGTGAAACATCTCACTGCTCAGACACATCATCCAATGAAGCAAAACTGCATCAGAAAGGTAAACTAAGCCTGATCATCTCTGTAAGTGCCCAGAGCTGAAAATAAGCTATCTCATTAGACTCAGAGAGTCCAAATCCATCTAGGGTGTATACTCATACCCCTCTCATATCTCTACTAGATGATCAACCATATCCAATAAACAATATAACCATCTGTGAATGATCATATACCAATAATATAACTCAGACTATCATCCATCTGCTGCAAGTGTTATAAGGCTAAGACATGCTCTACAACTCATTTAAGCAACAATCACAACAAGTAGCAGTCATTTCACTGGCAGTACATCAACCAAATAGTATACATATATAAAGTTTATTTATTATTACTCAGACCAGACTTTCAGAACTATACTCACTTCATAGTTGTAGTCAATTTGCTAGTGAAGGGTGAAGGCTGAAATTGACAAGGCTAGGGCAAAGGATGACTTCCTACTTAACATCATGACACTTTGGATATGGAAAAGAAAAACTCACTATAACCATATGCAGGACAAACAACAACACAAGGAATGGCAGTGCCTCACAAATGGTTGAGTTGTTCAGAGAGTGCTTATTCAACTTAGGCATCATGTCTACATCAAGTTTGATCAAGTTTCATTAGGATCCTCAATTCTATTTCCATGGCCTTTTTGGCCTATATGTCCTTTTGGGGACTTCACCAGTGCTAAAAAACACAGCTAACTACAGCTTTCATCCAGGACATTTTCAAATTTACAAGGTAAGCAATATTTGGATATAGCATATATTTAACCATTGCTTTTTTGGACCTTTTCTTATACCCTTCGAGGAGTATTTTAGCATTTCATTGCTCTTGCCTTTTTTCACATGTGTTAAGAAACACGGTTTAGCATTTTTATTTTTCCTTGGGCGCATATATAACATTTTCCAATACAGGTAGTACATGAGCTTTCAGTTTTAGCCAACAACATCTCAAGTGACTAGGGGGAGTTCTGCACAGTGCCAAACATCGGGACAACCGACCAGAATGATTTAGGCATACAATCCAACTCACCAATGGCAAGTTCTGTCACCAACTCATCACCGAGACACAATATAAACAGGGAGGTTTGTCCAACAAAGGTTCTAATGGGGAAAGGTCCCCCATGCCACAAGTCAAGTAGTAAGTCGGGTTAAAAAAAAAACTGGAAGGTAATGGATGGGTGGAGACAGTGAAAGATGAAGCCAACACTAGCAAGCCCAAAACAATGGTGGGAATGACTACCTCTATTCTCCCTAAGGAGGGTAAAACCAATGAGTATAGATCAGGAACTTCCAAGTCTAAGTAGGGACATCAATACATAATACAAATACATCCAAGTCCATATAATTATGACCGCCAGATCATGACACTACATGTTAATACATGTCACAAAGATGAGTATAAAAGCAATGATAACCATAACACAATATAATAAAAGCTGAGTCATAATCATGCATATAATCTGTCTGAACCATCATCTGTCCAACGAGAAAGTACTGATATAAATCGGGGCATCAATAACTGCTCTGTAAATGACTAAATGGATACATCAGTCCTCAAATCTGAGTGTCCTGAGACTAAGTCCTGACATGGGAGAGTACAATAGTCCACAAATAAAATAATGATCCAATCAAAACAGCTCATCTCAACATCTCATATGTAAGAGATCTAGCTGAAAAATAGAATATGGTAGCCTGACTACTATATATGTAATAACAGGCAGATATCTCACTACCAAACCCTCGCTAGCTGAAGACACCATCTCCAACCCCAACTGCACGCTGTGCTGCTACTCGAAACTCCAAAATCAATCAACAATAACAATGGATATCCTCTTTGGTCCAATAACCCTTCTTAAATAGAACAGTATGTACTTTTAGGGTTTGCGTGTCACTTTTAGGGTTTACGCCATAGTTACATATATCGGCGATATATCGCCGACATCGCGATATATCGCGAGATGATAGGGTCGGCGATATATCGCCACTAATTTATCGCGATATTTTCCGACATTTTCAATTTATCGCGACATTTTAATATATCGCGATATATTCCGATAATATCGCGATTCGATGGAATTTATCGCCCTACTG
>LPNX010889472.1:238278-326375 GCA_001517045.1 Pseudotsuga menziesii | reverse complement strand
CATTTGATGTGATGTTCTATCATTCCATCAAGAACATATTTCAGTATTTTCAGTTTATAGTCGATATATGATCATGATCCACCATTTGACATATTATGCATCCTATATATGAGTTGTATTTTAATATTTATGTGGAAATGTGTTTATTTGATGTTGTTGTTGCTTTAGATGTTTAAAAAAATTGAAAAAAAATGTTTATTTTTGTATTTTTTAATGCGAAACGACATTTGCCGATATTTTCCGATATTTTCGTCGTTGTTGCCGATAAGTTTCATTCCGGACCCCCGGCGATATATTCGCTGACACGATATATGTAACTATGGTTTACGCTTCACTTTTGCATGCATGCAATTCTAATTTCATGTTGACTTTAACACTTACGAAATAAGGCTTACATGCTCCGTATGCTTTATGATATGAACTCTAATTGCCTTCTTACTACACTGATGACTTAACAATACTGAATTGATGTACCTTTCTGCTCCTAGTACTATTAGTTCTTGGTTATTCCCTTTTTATCAAAACAGAACATTACAGTTAGGGCCAAAACGTCCCAGGGATACAAATTGTTGTTATGGGGTTGTTTCACCCACCTTGGCAATTCATTTTGTTGCCAAACTGTTTTCCATCAACCCATAAATCGTGTATGTTGTTGTGTATGCATTTATGCTTTGGTCTAAATCCAGTTAGGAGTGGAAGAGGTGAGTTGCTGGATAAATCTAGTGCATGAGGAACCTCACTGAGAGATCTTGAGGGCCAATTATTCCTTACTGCACATCCTGAATAGCATTGGAAGGGAATGCATAGCCTGAGGGACTGTACAGCAAAGAAGGGGATGATTCCTTGTGTTGGGTGTGTACGTGTTGGGAAATCCAAGTCAGATCTTGTGTAGGTGTCCATGGCTCTATGGTTGAGCTCACTATCTTAGCAAACAAGCCTTTCCATCCCCTTAGCAGTCTGATAAACACCAACATAGCTTTGGCTTGACTGTGTTTTGACATATCTTTGGCTATGTGTGAGCCTGCTTAGTTTCCTTATTCCTTGTGGGAATCATGCCCAACACGGGGGTGGCAGTGTTGCTGAGAGATTAAAGAGCCGGTGTAGCAGAGAAATTGTGATGTTGTTATGATGATAAAATGAAAAGTTGGAGTTGTTATTTATACACTTCAAATCACTTGAATTTCACTTCTAGGCCGACTTGTCTTTTTGTCTTCAATTTTCATTTTATCTTTAGGGTCGACTTGTCTTCTAGGTCGCCAATTCTTCTTTGGAACATCTTCAATGCTATCTAGGACATCTTCAATTGTTGAGTTGTCTTCTTGATTATTTCTTCTTCATAGAAAAGTTGTCCTTGTTGATGATCATCTCCTCACATGCACGTCTAATCATGCATAGAGCTCTAATGTTGATTTGACCCACACTAGGAAGTCTCGAACACTTCTTAGAGTCTGTCAATTTCAACAACAGACTAGACTTGTATATTTCACAAGAGATGAATCCCCTGCGAAATAAACAAGTCAAATCACTCTAATATAGAATAGATCACTCCATTATGGAGCAAGCAATGTGAGAGTACCCTAGGGCACATCTCCACACCATATGACCTGGAAAAAGCTGTTGATTTTTCCTGAGCAACATCGAGAGCCATTCTCTTAGGAGAATGGGGACATCTGGTCAAGGACCAGGATGTGGAACCAGTCCAGCACCAGGGACTCAACCTTGAGTTGAGTGGCCATTCTGTTGAATAGAGACATCTGGTCAGGGACCAGGATATGGAACCAGTCTAGCACTGGAAGACTCGGCCTA
Organism: Pseudotsuga menziesii; assembly: GCA_001517045.1. Lineage (NCBI taxonomy): Eukaryota > Viridiplantae > Streptophyta > Pinopsida > Pinales > Pinaceae > Pseudotsuga > Pseudotsuga menziesii. The sequence continues at coordinate 324,569 of LPNX010889472.1, read as the reverse complement.
GAGCTGAGTGGCCATTATGTTGAATGGAGACATCTAGTCAGGGACCAGGATGTCGAACCAGTCCAACACTGGGGGACTTAGCCTAGAGCTGAGTGGCCATTCTTTGAATGGAGGCACCTGGTCAGTTACCAAGAAGATGAACCAGACTAGTACTGGGAGACTCAGCCTAGGGCTGAGGGCCATTCTCTAGGAGAATGGAGGCGCTTGCTCTGTTACCAAGTATTTGACCTTGGGTCAAATTATGCAGCCTATGGCTGAGGCACCTAGTCTATTACCAGGGCATCACTATAAGTCCTAGACCGGGTCTAGGCATGTGAGACACTCTAGCTACCCTTGGTTAAGACACCTAGTACCCGATCTTGGTGTCACATGGAGTGTGAGATAAAAGCATTAGTAATTCTCTCTATTTATGATGACGTACTTTGAGTGGGGATGAAGGACCACCTTGACCACTTGTTTTGACCACAGGGCATTTAAAGAAGGCTAAGGGTAAAATTCAAAAATACATAAGGACCCTTAGACCACTAAGGAGTCAAACTGAAAGTGCAAAAAGACCTTTAGTACCACTAGAGGTAAAAGTCAAAAAGATAAAAGAATAAAATAATATTATTTTGTTCTTTTGAGTTTTGGACCGCTTAAAGGTGACTCAAAGGATATAAAAGAAGATCAATCCATTTCATTTTGTCACACACACTTGCTCATCATCTTGCAGCTCCTCAAAGGAAGATTTTCGCTGGTCTTTGAAGAAGATTTTCGCTGTGTTTTGCTTATGCCCTAGCATGGAGGATTCTAGCTAGGGCATCTTCATCTACACTCTTACCCTAATTCAGTTAGGGCTTATCTTTCATCAAACCCAACCATCAAATATGAGCTAAGGTTTGACCCTAGACTGCTCTATCTTCACGGCAGCTCCTAGATCTTCCACGGACAGCATTAAAACCTCCACAGGAAGCCACCGATCCTTCAACAACAGCTCCATTTCATCTTCGGGCAGCTTGAGCAGCCCGTCTCATTTCATGGGCAGCCCTAACAGGCTGCCTCTACCTAACAGTAGCCTCTGGGCATCTTGTTAGGCTTCTGGGCTATCTGCTACAGCATCACAGGTAGCCCATTAGGGTTTGAACAGGTGGTTGGAGGCTCGAGCAGGGCAAACAGGAGTCCAAGCAGGCTAACAGGAGCTCAGGCAAGCTGACAGGAGCTCGAACAGGGCTGACAGGGAGTCCGGGCAAGCTGACATGAGCTCAAAAAGGGCTGACAAGGATCCGAGCAAGGCAGACAGAGGTCCAGGCAGCTCAGGCAGGAAGAAACAGGTTTCAGGCAACAACAGCAGCTCGGGCAGGCTTTGGGAAGAAAAGTACAGATCCAGGCATGCTCCAGGAAGTAAGATTTTTAACTAGGCAGCTGAGAGAAATTAAGGCAAAAAACCATAATTTAGTTTTTCTGTAAAATTATTCTTTTGTGGATTTTTATCTGTGGTACAAACCCATTAGGGTTTGAGAATTATTAAGAAACTCAATCATCTCATTTAAGAGATGAATTACTAATGCTTTTGGGGGTTTTGTCCTTTAAAGGTTTCCCCATGAAAAACTACTGTGTTGAATGTGTGTGATGTTCTTGAAGTTTCTACTACACTTGTCTTTTGTTATCTTACAGTCTACAAAATTTTAAAGAATTTATGTTAGTGCTAAAATTCCACTGTGTTTGCCTAGGCCATTCACCACTAGCCAAATTACATGGCCATTTCCCATGAGTGAATGTATCATTCACTACTAGCCAGCCATTTCCCATGAGTGAATGTCTCATTCACCACTAGACATCCATTTCCCGTAAGTGAATGTTTGCCCGATGTTGCAACCTAGAGAAGCATCAACAGTTCGATGCTTCTTGGGATGGGCCCATTAGGACACATTGCTTAGGAGCTCATAGCCACGCTCATGTTTATGCTATGTAGAAGGTTATTGCACGTGTAAGGGTTGTCATACCCAATTTTACACACCTCATTTATACCCACTTGGACCTTTCGACTTATGACCCCTCCTCTTGGTCTACATGTGCACACTTCATCATGACGTCATCTTCTTCAAAAGTTCCTTGCCTTGCTAAAGGGAAGGGCGTTGAGAAATCTTCTACATTGTTGGAGTTAGTTGGGGCATGACGTCCTCCCTTGTCTCATCACTTCATTCAGATGAATCCAATAGCACTATTTAACATATTTTTAGTCTTTTGTGGTTTCGTCCCCAGCTTATGGGTGACAAATCCTAGTTTTAAGTTATTTTTATTTTTTTAGTAAAATAGGTTCTAAAGTTAGATAAGGCTAGCAAGCCTCATAAATAAAGGATCCTAGCACTCTGTTGCCACCTAATTTGCACCTCGGGTCACATGGCAAAAATCTTCAAGCCACTGGGTGCAACGTTGGGGGCAAGTAAGAGTCAAGTGTTGTCACTTGGTCTTGACTCCTCCGTCTAGGCTCTCTCCTAACGAAGCCAAGGGGGGTGGTCCCTAATAAAATGAAATCTAAGGTTTCTATTCTAACAAAAATGTGAAAAATCTAGGAGTTAAGTGTGAAATAGATTAAGATATTAACCACCAATCACTGCAAGTAAATTACCTCTAGCAACTTAGAAAATATACAAACTATTCAAGACACTTGCAAAATTGATTTGAGCATAAAAATAAAGTAGACGAGTGCATAAGGGTTGCTGGTGTAATCTTGGTGAAAGTATTGCAGTGTCTCAGTTGGTAGATTTTAGATTATTAACTGAGTTGATTAGGGAGTGGGTTACTTCTTAGTTTGGCCCACTAAGAATCACCTCTTGAACTGAGCGCTGAAGCAGCTTTACCAAGTGTCCAACAAGGCAAGGATAAACTTGCTTAGAGCAGCCCCCTAACTCTGTGGTATTCGCTCTTCGTGACCTCCCGAGTTCTTAGAAATTCATTTTATGTGGATTGTCCTATTAAGCTAGTCACTCTAATCCCGTTTTTATTATCCCACCGTTCTAGCCGAAGGGTTGCAGGGTTCACAAGAGCATACGGGGACTAAAGCCTTGGTTTTTTTCTTTTAAATTAAATCAAACGTGCATTCTTTAGAAATCTCAATACCGATACTCTCATTTCAAGGAACACGGTCGGATTTGTTAATTTTAAGAGCAGGAAGAAAAACAAATGAAAATCTAACTAAGAAATGAAAGCAACTACTCTAAAGAAATCAAACCACAAAAAGGCAACGACGTGAATCCCCCCTGGGGGAATGGGGGGTGGGCACTTGGCTGCCCACTTGCTTCTCTTTTGTTATAATAATTATTACAATGAGGAATACTTGTGGCCTTTATAGATCAAGAACCAACAAGTTTACAAGTTTGAAGGCTTTAAAAATGCCTAACAAAAAGATATGGAAGAAGGAGGGCTCCTAGATGGCTTAATATGTCAAAAATTCGCCAGAACTCTCTCTATCTCTTTGTCAAATGCTGCAAAACAGCCAACAAACGTATGATAAAATGCTAGATTAATGAATTAAAACATAAAAAAATTAGCATATAGCTCAAGTACTTTAAATGATATAAAAATATAGAATGCAAGTACTTAATTTCGAGAGTTAGATCTATAAAAAGTAAGCCTTTTAAAATCATATCTAAACTTATAAATGCATATGTAAATCAGATTAGTTTATGATATTTTGTAATGCACTAATTTGATCAACACTGTTGAAAGTAACTAGAAACCGAAAAAATTTAAATTTTTATGTTAGAAGGATATCACCAAAATTGAGAAGTAAGAAAAGAACAATGGAATAGTCCTCAAAGTATGGTCAGAGGGATGAATCCTTTTCTTTAAGATTTACTGAAATAGAAGTAGAGCTAACATACTCATCTAGACTTCCAACTTAAGCAACCTATAAAACCTTACAAATACTTGCAAAGGGGATCAAATGTCGATGTTAACCAATAAAATAAACTTGAGAAAATATGTATTCAAACAAGAATAATCATAAATTTCTAAGCCTTCTTCTATCAAATAACAATAAGAAATAAACAACAAGGTACTACTCCTTATCTTACTAGAACATAGTGCCCTTCAAAAGCCAGCAATCTCGAACATATACAAGCTTTGTAAAAAGACACAAGTTACCTCAATATTTCACAGAACATAGCACATCCAAACACCATTGACAACACTCGCAAAAGCCTCCAAATCCTTTTATTAACAAATGAACTTGAAAGAATTACAACAATAAGCAAGTAGAGGTTTGACACTTCTCATGGAAAATGAAGCAAACTAGCTTTCTTAAATAGAAGAACCAAGCATGAGGGGGGGGGGCGTACTTGCCCAAGAGAGATGCATTACTTCGGTTGGCTGTGAGTTGGTTTGAGTTGGTTCTGAGTGATTTATTGGTTAACCGATGGAAACAACCAAAGTCTAAAGAGCCACTTGCTAAAACTCAGTCCACATCACACAAGTTGCAACTTTTTTTGGGAAGATGCGCCCCTTTCTTGGAAAATGCACCCCACTCATGGAAAAAAAATCCAAAATGAATATAACAACCACAACTTTCCCTTTCATGACTTGGAAAGCTTTAGGAATATTTCTATTTTTCTTTGCCAACTCACGGAACAAGTTTTTGGCATGTTTCCATGTTTTTATGAGTTGCCGAATTTTTCACTTTATCCAATTTTTTTTTTTTGGGGTTTTTCGAGTAATAATTAATTTTGGAGATAAATAATTACTCAAAAACTTAGGAAAGTGGGTTTAGGGGTTAAGTGGGTGCTCCGAGTTAGAAAACGAGCACCCCCATGAAAAACACAACCTCCTAGTCCCACTTTTATTGCTTAGAGAAATTTTACAATTGACTTATTAAAAATAAGCCTAAAAAAACAGAATATATATATATATTCCGTAAATTAAAAAAAAAACCTATGGGGGACTTAGTACATGTTCATAATGACTCAAAATAATGATTATCCTGGTAATATACATTGACACTTAGGTTTTAATAACCTCTTAAAGCCTAACCACCAAGACAATTATTCCAGCTTTGGAGGATTGAGTGAAAAACTCAAAAATTATAAATCGTTAAAAAAGATATATAATTAACAAGGAAAAAACACCCTAGAATATTCAATAATGTATTAATGACTAAGTCCTAGGAAAGCCAAACCTTTCATATAAATTCATCATGCTAAGACATTTTATTACAATTCCCCGTGGGGTATGAACATATTAAAAAAAATTTAAAAATGGTCTAGGAAGGCTTGAATGAACTTCTGAACTCGGAATTTGAACAAGTAATTGTTCATCTTTGGCGGCTCACTTAAAAGTCCAATTTAGTGTAACCTAGTTGGTAACACACTCAATTGTAAACAAGATGAGTTTTAATTATGTACTTTTTTCTCTTTATCTTGGTTTATTGCACTTGAGTGATGCGCACCTCTCTTTGGCATGAATCTTGTGTGATGAAGGTTGAATGATGGAATTTCTAGGGTTTAATATCTTCCAAGATTGATTCAAAGAATAGTTGTAATAACTCGTGGATAAAGAGGACCAAAGAACTCTCTCTCTTGCTCTTTCCTTGGTTGATGTTGGTACAATCTCTCCATTTTCTTGATTGACGTTGTTTTTGCACCTTAAGCAAAGTAAATTAGGGTCTTATTGGCATCTTGTTAGTCTTGTTTTAGGAGACTTTCCTTTTGAAGGAGCTCTCCACTATGGGCCTTGGGATTCATTGTTTGCCCTAATTAGATTTGGCAATTTCGACCTAGTATCAAGTTAGTAGCCTTTGTCATAGTTGGTAAATCTTGAATAGCGAAATTGAGTAGAGACGTTGACCTCGATCTCTAATTGCCCTAGGGTTGAGGACAAAAAGGTCATAATCCCTTCTCCTCTTTTTTATCAAAATTTTGTTCTATATATATTGTAAAAAATACCAAAAATATATATAATATTGGAAAAACCCTAAACATTACAAAAATTCATATCTCAAAAATTATTCAAAATTTGGAACTTCTGCTACACTGGAAAAGTGCACCCTAGGTAGTTTTATAGTAGATTTTTTAGGGCGCCATCTTTCTGTGGTTCAATCATGTGGTTTTCCATGACCTGTGCATGCTAGGGCTTTGTTTTGCAGATCTGTTATAGCAGGTACAGCAGGTGTATTGATCATTTCAGCCAAGTTTGAAGGCCTGAAAAGCAAGGCTTTGGGCCTAGGTTAACCCCTGGGGAGTTGGACACCTATTGGGAAGCGTTATAAGTAGGAACACCATCTATTTGAGGGTTGTTTTAGGGCACATACCAAACCTGATTTTATATTTTCAGATCTGATTTAGTGTTTCGCTTCACCCTTTGGAGGCGCACTTGCCCCACTATAGAAGGTACATCTCATATGGTAAGTTGGCATTGTATTTATTGATTTTTATCAAGTTTTCTAAAGTGTTTTGACTGCTGCAACTTCATATCAGCAGTAACATATTGAAGTTATCTTTCTTGGAATCCATGACAAAGTGCTATAATTCCTTCCTCTCACTTGGTGGTATTATTGCTTCATTATTTTGACTCCAAAACGTACTGAGCTTCGCTAAGAGGCTTCTCGGGAAAGGTGTTTGTGTGTTGTTTAAGTAACTATAGATATCATTCACCAAATTCTAGGGACTACCCCTTGGTCTTAGGAGTTGACCTTAAGTGTTCAGAAACTAGGTTGTGGTGACCTTGGGCACTAGCTTCTCCTGTGCTTACCACTCATTGCACCAGGTTCCGCAACCTTGATCAAGGGTGCTATTTTGAGTGGTAACAAGAGCCACTACAAATAAAAGTACCAGCCCCTAGAATATGAAGAATGTCTCCAAATAAGTTGGAGTCAATACCAAAAACATCACCAATAGAAACCAGTAAAGCCCAATCTGCAAAGTACACCACCATATGTGTATTGTAAGAACAATGCATCCAATCCATCAAGAATCTACGTAGAGCGTTCAAGAAAACTTGCTGAACAGGCCAAGAAAGGTATTAAACCATACAATAAAGGTAATCCATAAACCCCAGTTCCACAACCCTTAGGGGAAAAAGCAACTAGCCAATAGTCTTGCTGATCAACTAACCTAGAAAATTCTGTCATCAAGCAATTCTCTGAATCTGTTACTTCCTGAAAATCTCGCAAAAAATTATTCTTTAACACTTCTGGATCAGCATTGTAGTGAGCCCTTGCAGATGGGAGAAACCCTAGAATAAGTGAGATAATCCAAAGAGGAGAGGTTGACAGCCCTTCGGACAATCCTACCCACCAAAAAACTTGAAATCAACTTAGAATAGAGGCCAAAAAGAGCACTAGTGCACAGAATACCAGCATGAACAGCCCTGAAATAACTCAAAATATCCACGAAAAAAAGGGCTAAAAAGAACCTCTGAAAAGGATGGTCTGGAAGGAGAACTGGTACAACAGCCCAAAGGTGCTTCCAAACAGCCAAAAAATCTTCCAGATTAGCAGAAAACCAGTCTGAAATAAATCGCCAAGAAAGCCCTAATGCTGGATGTTAAAAAATGTTCAAAAACTCTCCAAATCAGTGCATAAAATGGGGGCCAAAACAGCCCTAAATCGGGTGCGCTTCACCAGCAAACAGTATCACCAGAAAACAGCACCAAAACTCTGTAGGTTAGGCACAATCTCCCATTGTAAATTCTGATCACTGAAAGAACAGCCAAGAGGAAACCCTAAAATCTACAATTAATGGAGAAAATAACAACATTAGGGCAGTGCACTCCTTATAGAGGGAAAATGCCCTAGTATAAGTGTGCTGGAGAGATAAATCAAGCCAAGATTGAAGAGAAAAAGGCTGCATAAGGAAGAGGAGGTTCACATCCAATTTGATTCCACGTTGAGGTCACAAGAGATAAACAAGGATCGAATGGAACCAAACAGCAAATCTTGAATCAGCATAAACCATAAACACATAAAGAGAAGGGAAGATGAACCCATGAACAATAGGAACACAAGATGTAGGTGCCTACAGGCCAAAGAATCACATAAGAGATCGCTTAGCTCATGATCAAATAATATAATTGTATAATTGAGGGTGAGTGTATTTATACACTCTAAGGTGGGGTGCCCTCCCCAAGAGGGGTCATGGACCCACTAATCCAGATCAGCCCTAACCAACAAGATATAATAGAATAAAGAGTTTGACTACATCGTCTTTTATCCAAAACCCAAGACAAACTCAAAATACAGACTAGGTAAGCAAATGGCCTTATGTGAAGATTACACATCATTTCAAAAGTTTGCAACCTGCTCCAGTGAATTTGCAACATGCTCTAGTGAATATGCAGCATTCAGTTGGCACCATAAGGACTGTTGTGTTCTGTCCACAGCAAGTCTGTCATTTTTAGAAGCATAGTTTGTTACTATAAATGGCCCACGGAAAAACCCAACAGAGGGAAGAAAATGACAGAATGGTTCAACCTCTGTTTATAGAAAGAAAGCCCAGGACAGATTGACTTCCCTAGAAGATCAATTAGGGGCCTTCAAATTTAAAATTCGCTGAACTGACTAAACTTATGAACAAGTGCAATGTATAATCAATTAACAGCAAAAATTAATCTTAAAGAGACCACCCAGACCACTAAATTGGAATCATCCCTATCTGAGCTCAAATCTACAAATGCAATCAACAATAACCAGGATGAGAAAGGTGTTCAACTTCAAATCAAACAATCTCTGAACAGTCGATAGATCATTAAATGAATCACGCAGCTTCAAATATATATTCAGATCAATTAGCCAGCATGCACAGACTATTTGAGAATTACAAGCTTGAGGGCACCGACCTTTTGCACCTGCATCCTTAACATCAGATTTGTTTTGAATGACATGTGATCCCATTTTCTTCGTCTCTTTTCCCCTATTAACTGTTCCAAAACAGTAAGTACAATAAAGAAACCAACCAACAACAATAAATGCTTCAATAAACCTTACATGCATTGAACAAGATTTCCTTTGCCAGTTAAAACCTCAAAGAACACACTTTTGTTTTCAAGTGCTAAAAAGTCAACAAGCATCATTCACCCAAGTATTTAACATATCATTCAGTTATTCTGTACCAGAATCTATATTCCAAGTTTCGCCATTTTCAATAATAGTAATGCATGGACAGCAATTAACCTTTTGCAAACCCTGGCTGCTTATAAACTCTTTCTGGAAAATATCCCTTCTTAATTACTTGCACATCTGCATCACTCTTATTCCTGTCTGAAAAACATGACTCCTTGTCTATGGCATCACCAACATCAACAAGGGCATTATCAAACTCTAATGTTTCTCCAGATTCTATTTTCTCGTAATTCCTCAAGAACCTATGATCCAAAAGCTTTCCATAATCATCATATAGTACAACCTGAAAATCAACATCAATACATCAATCAAATGTCAAGAAATAGTTAGAGACCATTTTGCTAGATTTTTGAATGACAAGTTTTGCCAACCAACAATATTTTTTCCTCCAGAGTCCATGGTTTACAAATTTGTGCTAAATATCCCAAAATTAAATATATAAAGGTGAAGATATCAAGCTACAGTAAGGTCACATCTAATCCTATCCTCACATACATGAAACAAAGTGCAAAGTAATTACAATTACAACTACCAAATATCCTAATTACAGAACTTGACCAAATACCTGTTGGAATAAATAACACTTAAAAATATAGGAGTCCGATATTATAATGCAATGATGACTTTAAAATGACACTGTCATTAGTAAGAAGAGTAGTTAGGTCATGTAGGTAGCACAACTTTTTGATGTCTGTAGCTCAGACAGGAACTTCCGCATAGGTTGTGCCAAACATGTGTGAAACTGTCCAAGTCAAATCTATTTTGTAATTCACTTTATTAAAGTGAAAATCTTATATTTTGGCATTGAGTCTAATAAAGTGTATTTTCAATGCATTAGTGATTTACACTAATCTCAACCGTCGATCTCACCGAGAGATTAGGGTTTTGGTAGATTAGAGCTGCAGCTAAAGTATAAAGGCAGGTCAAAGTAGAGGGTAAAGACACATCCATTCTTCACGAAGACAATTTTGTCTGAAGGCAAAGAAGAGGCCGAATAAAAGGAAAAAAACAGGGCAGCAGAGAGAAGATTGATTTGCAGGGATTCCAGATTGAAGAAAACAGTCCCAGCAGTGGTTCCGTACAGTCATGCAGAATTCCATATGGAGTACAGGCAGACTGTACAGCCATACGGATGTGTCAAGGGAGCTGTGTCCCAGACCTGCATTGTCGTTTTTCTCTATCTGCAGGCTTAAAAACTCAATTTCAAGGTGTCCTTGTAAGTTTTGATGATTAATGATGAGCTGATTTGAAGGTCAGATTTCCTGTGTACCATAGAATTTATTTTTGTTTCGGCTGTTTTTTATTTTCCAGCCATTTGTGTTAATGTTGCATGTTCAAAATTTCTATAATTTCTTTTACAAATTCAAGATCTGATTTATTGAATAAAGAAGCATAGGAAAGCAATCATCTAGGGCTTAGAAAATTAACATGGTATCAGAGCAAATATGCAAAAACCAATACGAGAAATGAGCCTCCGAGGAAATGATGTATGGTGTACCAAATGCTCGACGGTCGGTCATACGAAAGACTATTGTCGACAAGACGATCGTCGAGAGGACATCCAGTTCGTTCAAACGAAATGTTTTTGCGACATCTGCCAGGAGCATGACTTACACGCAACAAAAGATTGCCTGTATAATATGAAGAATGAACAAGCTCTCTGGTGCGCAATATGTGAAGTCAAGATCCATTCTACAACAGAGTGTCAGTTGAATTTAAAAAATAAACAGAATTACCGAGCGGTTTATCAGACCAATGTTGTCAACCAAAACAATAACGCTGACAACAATGAGAGAAATGGAAATAACGACCGAAACGACAGGAACAATTATCAAAGGTATGATGGTCGTAGATACGAGCGCCAGAATGACAACTACAACTGACGAGGAGGATTTCAAGGTTGAGGTTTATATTTTGGAAATTGGGAAAACCGACCGCGTCAACCCATCCAGTGTTATACATGTCTTAACGAGGAGCATCGACATGTGGAATGTCCATACAAAGACCGAACCGATCTAAAGTTTTGTACAAGTTATGGAGTAGGCGATCACTCTTTGGAGGATTGGCCTACCATGCTCGAAAAGATAAATAATATAAAGAAAGTTAATGTCTTGTCTAGTGTTCGTAAATCTGATGTTGTTTAAACTAAGAATTTGCAAATTGTAACTCTACAAGGAACGAAAATTGGCATTGATAATTCACAAATCAGTAAAATAAAAAGTGAAGAAGACTATCCCAACCCTGTTGAGCAAAAACGATTATATAACGATGCATCAATAATGTTCCAAGAACTAGCATCACAAGAAGAACATGATGACTCCCGACAAAGAACTACTAACGAACTAATCAAACTGATAAATAAAGATGAGTCTACTGCAAAGTTAATAGACTTAAGGTACAGCCTTAAAAATACATCTGGTGAAGATAAACATGCTAAAAGTATATGTAACCTAAACCAAAAAGACAAAAGCGATGCAGACCCATTAGTCGACATAGAAATCGAAGGCTACCACGTCCGACAAATCGTTCTCAACTTCGGATCACAGGTAAATATAATCACTAGAGACACATGGGAACAACTTGGCAATCCACGATTACATGAATCAGGCATATATCTAATGTTAGCCGACCAAGGACTAATCAAACCAATTGGGGTATGGAAAAATGTCGACACGACCATTAAAAGTATCTCGACTAAAGTCGACTTTGAAATCATTAACCCCAAGGAAGGATCCAGTTCCTTCCGTGCTCTAGTAGGTCAACCGTGGGGAAGAAAAATGAAAGCATCCATATCACTCGAGAAAGAAAGAATTAAACTTAAAGGCAATGGGCAGAAAGTCATCATTCCAATTCATCCATCCCAAGGAAAACCGTGGACAGAACCCATCGACGATGATGTCGATGTTCGACAATTATATCAAATACAAAACAACGAAGATTACATCGAACATAATGCATACAGAGAACTCCACCTTGGGAATCCTGATTCGATCGAATATAACTTGGACGCAGAATTGTACAATTGGCAACTAGAAAATTACGAACTACAAGCGCGACAGTGCTTTTCTGTCACTACAATCCCCAAGATCTTTGAATGAAAAATTAGAGAATATCCAACCCTAACACCAGTAAAGAACAAGTCATCAAACCGACCACCACTGAGATACAAAGAGCGAGAATCACCATCACTTCATGTCAAGCAAGTTTCTAAAACTATAGGTGAACAAGGTCGACTCCAGAGTCTGGTCGAAACATTTACAAGTCAAGCTGCACGATGCTGGGACACGCATCAGTCAAGATTACAAACTTGGACGACAACATCTACATATTTTATTGAAAGGTTTGGAGGGAAGAAACTAATAACACAATCAAACATTCCAGTCTTCACACAAGGGCAAGACCCCGAGAAACACATTGATACATGTGAAAAAGAATGGAAAAGATTAGGGTATAAAGATGAGCGAGTCTGGCTTCAATACCGAGAAAATTATTTTTTTTCCTGCAAAATTAGGCCATTTTAATGGTTTAATCAAAAAATTTGTAAAAGGCATAAAAGCTTGATCCGGAGGCAAAATTTGGTGTGTGGATGCCCATTTTCACACTCAGAGCGTCCTTTTCAATCAAGGACACACTTTTCATATGTTTCGGGCAACTAAAACATCCCGTAAAGCATTATTTACCTAAAGGTGCATCAAAATGTCATTTATATGCTAATAATGCGACATTTTGGCATAAGACAAAGTTTGAAAAAGTCAAAAGGGGACATGATTAATGTGTTGGGGTGACATGGCAAGTTTGTCCCCCATGAAAGCGACCCCATCTAAGTCATAAAAGCTTCATCTTAAGAAAATACTTGGAAGTGTAGCGAATCATTTCCTTCGTTAATTTGCGCCAACCTCAAAGGAGTTGCGAATGGTTGTTGTATTGGCGCCTCCAAAGGTGGCGAGTAGGTGGAGTGAGGTCGCCTACCTCATGGGAAGTGACGCCTCCTCCATAGACCACTCCACTCAACTCTAGCGCATCCCTCGGTTAACTCAAGCAAACTCCCACTCTATCTTCAGTGTTGGATACACCCCCCTGGGTCTCCTTTGTCTATAAAAGCGAGGCTATTCTCCTTCATTTGAGATGAAGGGTGAAACCTCTGCTCCTATGTATTTGCTTTGTAATATTTTCTTTGATCAATGAAATAAGGATTTGGAGGTCCATCTTGTGTCTTTGTCAATTGGATGTTCATGTTTTCATGTGCTTACTGAGGTAACCGTAGAGTAATATTTTGCATGTTGTCTTTCTTGTCAAGCTTAGCCTAATGAAGGATTAGGATTAATCGTAAGATTGAATAGTGTTGTTTCATTATTCAATCGAAATATCTAGATCTAAGATTTAAGATCTGTATGCCCATTTGCTTATGAGTATGCTCTCTTTATTTTCGGTTTAGAATTTCACTAATATCTTGACAAGTTTGTGCAAGTGTGAAGGTTCCTACAAGGATCTTGGTGGATTCGTAAGGGATCTTGATTGCTTGCCTTACCCTCCATCTCTTTGAGAAAAACTTAGTCCAATGCAAATTTACAAGCATCTCCAATTGCCCATTTCAAAGAGGGGGCTTTCATTCACCTTCTTCAACTTTAAATTTTAAAATCAATCTTTCGGTTACTTGGTTACTCTCTTATTGATCAAATCTACCATTTCAAAAAGCTAATGTATTGTTAAGATCTAGTTCATAAGAGTATTTTTGCTTAGATCTAAAAGTTCTCAAGTCTTATCACATTTCAAGAGTAGATCTAGGCATAGGGAAGTCTTTGTTGCAAGTATTTAAATAGTAGATCTAAAGCTTGCTCTCAAAAGTAGTTTCCTTTGAATATCAAAATTTAAATCTAGCATTTAAGTGCATCATATTGGATGCCCTCAAAAGTAAGCCAAGGCCCCAAGGAAAGCTTGCTTTCCTTGGTTAATTTACGCCTTTTTATCATAGATTTAACATAGGATTTTTTTTAGGAATTTTTTTGTGGATGTTCAAAGACACTCTTAAAGTGTTTTTGAGCATCTTTTGGGATTAATAGCTCGCTGATTTTTGCAGGTCGGACGAGAAAGATAAGGAAGCTCTGGCCAAATTTCGAATTTTTGGGCCATTCGGGGCCTCCCCAGCTTCCCGTTTCACTTTTCGTCAAGTTTATGCAATATTGTAGGCCTTTGGATCCCATATAACAAGGACCAAAGTGCTTTTTTTCTTTAGCATTTTGTAACAAGCTAATAAAAGGTTTTCTGAGTAGGCTCTTCAGAGTCCACTCCCCCACCCCCTGGGGGGATTTGCGTCGGTGTCATTTTCGTGGCTTTGTTTATGTTTTGTTAGTTCTATTTCTTTTTTGCAAATCTGTATACTTTGATAAGTTTATATTTGCTACATCATTCATTTTTCAAAGTTATACAAGTACTAACCCCATGATTTCCCAAGTTACCCGAAAGGGGAAAGAGATGTGTGGTAGGATTAATTAGAAAACATTTTGTTTGTTTATTTTGTACTGCTTTTACTTTTCCAGTAATTTACTCATCTTGACCTCCCAAGTAAGGTGCACAACCTAAAAGAGATCCCTAAGGCTTTAATAAACAACAAAACATTGTTCATAAAACTCTTAAAAGTTTACCAAGGCTCCTTTGTGTATGCTCTGCGCCTCTACGGTTCGACCAACCAGTTGGATGCATCAAAAGCAACAGGAGTGACTACTTTAATTAGCCTTCACACTTTCAATTTGACCTCCCAACAAAGAAAATCCAGCGTTGTGTTTTGCTTCGTGTGGGGAATTTGTACAGAGGAAGCGGGAACAACTAAAAAGCAACCGCAGGGTCTCGTCATGCTACATCCTTGTTGGTGCCGTGTTGGACATCCCCCCATGGCTCCATTCAGCCAACATTTCCTCATGTGCTACCACACTTAATGAGTCTGGACATATTCCCTGTACCTTCGTGGTATATCGAGAACCCCCCTCCTTCATTAATCCACAATAACTTAAAAGTTACCAAGAGACAATTGCAAAACATCCACTCCAGCTTTATAGCATATACATTTTTTACTCCATTTAATTCAGCACTGGTCCTTATTTTCCTATCTGTATAAGCTTTGCTTGGATAACTTATGTGTTGAATGATCTTATAAAAGCTCTTGCGTTGTTTATGCTGCGGTTGTTCATCTTACAAATCTCTTGAAAGGACAAACATCATAATGGATTTTTGGTCCAATGATGTTTTGAGTCTTCAACTTCCGTCACTCATTGGTGCCACAACAATATCTCTACACTTGTTTGAATTCTTCTATGCATCACAACCTCTGGGTCATGACCTTCTTGGGTGCCCACAACCTTGCAGTTGCAATCTTCTGATGTTCTTTGCAACCTCCCTCTGCGAGATTTCAAAACTTTAGTTGTAAGGACCTTCACAACACAACCTTCAATATCAATGGGCCTTTAGGATTTGGGCCATTCCCAATCTTTCTACGAATGGCACCTATTTCACATGTCAAATTTTCCTTGCGTCGAAACCCATCTTTGCAAGGCATACACTTTTTATTATTCCAAATTTCTTTACGAGCTTGGAATACGGATTGCAAATGACACCTTTTCCACTAGTCAGATTTTCCTTGTGTTGAAAACACATCTTTGTAATGTTTACACTTAGTTATTTCAAATTTCTTTGCAAGCTTGGAACAAGGATCACAAATGGAAGCTTTTCCACTTGTTTGATTTTCCTTGTTTCGAAAACCATCTTTGCACTTTTTATTTTTCCAAATTTTTTTACGAGCTTGGAACCCAATCCATTTTATTTCTCATGGGCCCACAACCCAACCCTTGAGAGAGCACAACTGTTTGCACCAATGTCATTGTAGGAACTTCATGAAACCCACAAAATCCCAACACTACATCTAGGGAATTACTTAACTTCCACAAGCCTTTGAAACCTCACAAATGCTTACTTTTGGATCGTACATAGCATATATTAAATATGTCACAAAGGATAAATGTGGAAGAATCAAAATGTAAAATCAACAAATACACAACTCGTTAAGCTATAGAAACAAGGGGCAATTTCACAAATAATGTGCCAATAATATCTTTAAGCTTCTGTGGTCTATGAAATTATCCATCAAATATTCACAAGAACTCGCATCAAAGAGTATTAAGTCAACATTTCAAACCTACAGCTTGGTTTCTCTGATTCGGGTTCTCGTGAAAGATTTGATGGATGATATGCCAATAATAATGAGAAACACTTTACAGACAGTAATTACTAAATCCATAACAGGTGTCGATGAAATAATCTTAGAATGAAGCCAAGCCTTTTAAGCCACAATTTGCAAAGTTGAATTCAGATTGTATAGTTTTTATAGCACAATGCAAGCACAAACTCACTTAGCATGACTTGGATAAATTTTTTGACATAGTCAAGTTCACCATTAACAATTCTATAACTAACCTTGGATTGATTTGAGTTACAACACTCTAGTACAAGCATGCCATCATGATAACCTTTTCTCTTTTGTGCCTTGTGCCTTGTATAGGTTACTGCCCATTTAGTAGCCTTCGCCATGGTGCTTAGGAATAAATTTCAATTCTGTTTATCACAAACAATCCAAATGTAAGTAAGCATTGTGATTACTAGATCCCCTTAGTCTAAACTAGAATTAAGACAAAACAAATAAAACTAGATATATAAAACTTAACTCAAACGTTTTTCAACTATGGGATACTACATTGAAAGAGCCAATTCTTCAACCAATGTGACTTTAAATACAGCCTCAAACTATAGGCAAATATTGTACCAACTATCAAGTCAATCACTTATATAGAGATTTTTTCATTACCCAACCACATTAGCACATTGATGAAGTTGTAGTCTCTTAGAAATGCCCATCCCAGCTTTGCATGAAGAGTATATAATGTTGCATGTGGAAGACATTACAACCTCAACATCGCTAAACTAGGGATCAATGGTTGGCACCTGAACAAACTTTGTTTTCTTTACCAAAGAAGCAAAGCTTGATAAAAGGTCATTTCCCCTCAATCAATATCTAATTAAGAACAATAAAATTATATAGGTAAAGAAACATGATATTAGGCAAGCTCAAGTTGAATTATTTGGGAAGTACAAATGTTAGTTTCTTAAGCTATAATGAATAAAATGCAAAAGCAAATGGACTAAAGGATAATGTCAATCTAGGTTTGCCACCTACAGATTATATTAGCACATATGCATCTGTTATTCCAAGGTTTTGTCATGAAGTTTTTGTCTCATTTGAAATTTGTCATTTAGTATATATTCTGTTGCCATAGCATTATTATTAGAATGCAAGCACATGTAATTGAAACAATCTAATTTTAGTAACAATAGGATCATAATTAGTTGGTTGGCAATTGCCTCCAACAATTATGTACAAATACCTCTAGAGATCATAAAGAAACCTCACATTTCAAAATATGGTATGATCATGAGTGCCAAGAATTATACCCCTCATTTTAATGACCCCCCAAAACTTGGATGTAATTGTTGTGCTAAACTAATAAGAATTCCGCGTTATGTGCTTTCATAGCTATTACTTTACATTCTATCCAACTTGGCCAATTATTATGACCACATGGACACACATAATTCATCTCAATGTCTCTTTAGTGTTGTTGCCATACCAATGGCAAAAGATGGCAGAGGGTTCCAGCACTGGGGTAAGAGCTTGAAGAGAGTTTTGTTTGTAACCTATACTAGCAAGTAGGCTACCAAAGGGTTCTGGTTATTTATATTGCTTATTTCCCTATCTACCTCAATTTAGGTACATAGCCATTGCTGGGAAGGGGGATTCTATTGATAATCATGTAGATAGCCTTGCCATTGTCATCTCATAGCCCTAATTCAAGGTTACAGATCTCTATTATTGGAAACACTGCCCCTAAATGCTGGAACACATTTCCGTGTTATGGAAACAAATACTTGCATGAAACGTCTTTGAAACATGGCTGAAACACATAGCAGCATTTTGGACATTTGAAAAGCCGCGTTGGCAATTTCAGCCAGTGTTTCAGTTGTTTCAGTGGGTGTATCAGCCATTTGGTGACTGAAATGAAGAAAAGACAAAGGAATGCTAACCCCTGAAAACAAGTTCTGAATAGAGGGCTTGGGCCTCCCTTAATGATAGCTCTCTTCTTGACTTTATTTCCAAGTTTGAAATTCATGAACGGTCTGTTATTTTTGTCTTATGGTTTTAATATATGTATGTATGTATTTATCATATCCTAACCATATGGTATCCTGATTTCTAGAAATTTGTCACATCCGTTCCAAATACCATATCCGTATACATGCAACTTAGGTGCAGATTCATGCAGGGGAACCCTTTTGGATACAATATGGAAATCTATCCCATACGTACTGGAACAGATATTGTACATATCCATTTTGTAACCCTTTTGGATGCAGATCCATGAAGGATCCAATATGTATCTAAGAAGGATATCGACCAAATATGTAAAAGGACATATCAAAGCTAATAACACTTTCAAAGTTAAGCGAATGTAATAAATTGTCAATACCAGGAGACTGTTTAGCTAGTTGAGAAAGATCAACCACAAAAATAACTTAGGGAAGAATGTTCAATGGAATGAGTTTGGGGAGGCAATTTGGAAAGACGGTGCATATGCCTTCATGATTGGTCTACTAAGTACTCGTATTTCTCATTAGAAAAAAATTATTTGGACCGTTTCTTTGTTCTCTTATCGAATTTATGGTTCTTGTTGTTCAACAACATGTTGTTCAGATTGGGGGTACAAATCTCGAACATGCACGGAACTCGACAGCATGAGGCAAAACTCTTCTCTTATAGGGGAGTGTTTATTCATTCTGCATCCCCAACTCTCAAAAGCAGCAATGCAGGACATTATTTCAAGACCATTATTCAACGGTGCGTCCCCTTGGCACCTCTTTGGAACACCAACAGCCATTCTCTATCTACACTGAAAGTGAGCAACTACAAAGTGCAGGTGCAGATGTAAGGTTAAATGGAATTGAAACAAAATTAAATTAATGTACACTTATGATCAAAGAAAGGTCAATAGGAGGTCGGTACAAATAGCAAAAATAACCTGATAAAAAACCACTAACAGAACATGAATTGACTTATTTAGGCACTCTTCTGCTTCCATTCTGCTAAAACTGAAATAAGGCTGTGGATTCATCATTTGGCGACAGTGCCACGGCTTCCCTAAAAGAAAAGTGAACAACATAAAGACAAAAGGAAACCTTGGTGTACTGTGTTCCAAGTTTTGTGCTCAACAGTGTGACTTGATTGAAATTCAAATAATGAGAAATTCGGAAAGGGTGTGCGGCCAAAGAGCGATGCTCTAGCAAAGGCTGGGTTTTGTTTCTCTACAAAGTAGCTTCAGTTGTAGGTGAAAACAAGTATCAATTAAACCTTGCTGTATGTGATTAAACACTCGTGTTCTCAGAAAAATCTAGGTTTTTGCCACAGAATGTATAGAGAGCATTATGTGATTAATTGAGTGGATAATACAGCGCAATACGGAGGAAAAATTCCTGCCATATGTACAAAACAACGGCAACACTATACAGATATAAGGAAAAGATGCTTCTAATTTTGGGTAAAACTGAAATCAAATGCTCAAATACTTCCAGAGGTGAATCGCGGGGCAGGCTGCGAGACTAAATTGTAATGCTTTGATTAGAAATCTACCTGGTATTACAACAGCGATGCGCGAGGGACATTTAGTGTTTATGGACCTTTAATTCAAAACATTGTTGAATGCTTTCGGAGAACATTGTATTGGCGGGAAATTTGGAGCTAGAGCATATAACTGTCGATAGCTAGAGGGTTGAAAGCTATATAAAATTAAAAAATAATAATAAATAAATAGGGATTCCAAAATATTTGTGCCCATGAAATCTATGTATGTTGGAATAATCTACATTTCCGTCGCGAAATTAAATTTTGAAAAGAACTTTGGTGTGTTTAAAATGGAAGAAAGTTGTGTGTATGTAGACCAGCGTAGATCCAAATCCTAGGCTCTATCAAATGTTGAGATGGATCAAATCTTTGGAGGTGCAAACATTTTCTTAGGTATCCATTGATTTATTTCAAACCAAAAGACACATCTTTTTATTTAAGGTTCACATATAATATTTTTATTATTAATATTTAATATTATTTATGGCCAACATATAATATTTTTTTATTATTTGTTATTTTGTTAGGAACGAACATTGCATCATTTCCCCACACATGGTTTTAAGACCATGTGCAAGGCCTCCTACTTATGAGGCCTTACACATGGTCTTAAAACCATTTGCAAGGCCCTCTTAAACCATGTACAATAAAACCATGAGGTTGTTTAGGAAGCCGTGCACATGATTTAAAAACCATGTGCAAAACCTCCTAAACCATGTACAATAAAACCATGGATTGTTTAGAATGCCAACCATGTGCAACGCCAACATTTTTTTGCAGATAATTCAATTTTGTGTTTTTTTCTTGACTCACATATCAGTGATATTATTGAGCCGAGAGGCTCTCTACAGCCCAATATGGGGGAGATCTTGTAACGTTATGTAACGTTACTTTTATTAATAAAATAATAGTTTTTTTAATTATAAAACAAAACAAATGTTGGCCAGAAAAACAACCTAATATGGGGGAGATGTTGTAATCTCCCTACCTAACAAAACAATAAAAAAAGTAAAAAATAACAAAACAATAAAAAATTAAAATTTTAATTATCCCCCAAAAAATGTGGATCATTAAAAAAACACAATATGGGGGAGATGTTGTAATGTTTCTACATAACAAAATAATAAAAAATAAAAATTGAACTATTTGCAAAAAAATGTTGGCCTTTTAAACAACCCATGGTTTTATTGTATATGGTTTAGGAGGACCGTGCACATGGTTTTAAAACCATGTGCAAGGCCTTCTAAAAAAACCCATGGTTTTATCGTACATGGTTTAGGAGGGCCTTGCAAAGAGTTTTAAGACCATGTGCAAGGCCTCTTAAACAACCCATGGTTTTAGGAGGGCCTTGCATATGGTTTTAAAACCATTTATGGGGAGATGTTGTAATGTTCGTTCATAACAAAATAAAAAATAATATTAAATATTAATAATAAACATATTATATGTTGACCTTAAATAAAGAGATGTGTCTTTTGGTTTTAATTAAATCAATGGTATATATAGGACACACCAAAGTTGATAGCTCATTGAGTGTAATACTTAAGAAGAGGTTTGCACGTAGAGAGATTTGATCCCTCTCGGCTCTTAATAGAACCTAGGATTTGGATCTACGTTGGTTTTTGAGCCGAGAGGCTCTCTACAGCCCAGTATGGAGGAGATCTTGTAACGTTAAGTAACGTTATGTAACGGGAGATCTTGTAACGTTATGTAACGTTACGTAACGTTATTTTTATTAATAAAACAAAAAAATAGATTTTTTAATTATAAAACAAAATAAATGTCGGCTAGAAAAACAACCTAATATGGAGGAGATGTTGTAATCTTCATACCTAACAAAACAATAAAAAAGTAAAAAATAACAAAACAGTAAAAAAGTAAAAATTTAATTATCCAAAAAAAAAATGTGAATCATAAAAAAAACACAATATGGGGGAAATGTTGTAGTGTTTCTACCTAACAAAATAATAAAAAAATAAAAATTGAATTATTTGCAAAAATATGTTGGTCTTTTAAACAACCCATGGTTTTATTGTATATGGTTTAGGAGGACTGGGCACATGGTTTTAAAACCATGTGCAAGGCCTCCTAAAAAAACCCATGGTTTTATTCTACATGGTTTAGGAGGGCCTTGCAAATGGTTTTAAGACCATGTGCAAGGCCTCCTAAACAACCCATGGTTTTAGGAGGGCCTTGCATATGGTTTTAAATCCATTTATGGGAGATGTTGTAATGTTTGTTCCCAACAAAATAAAAAATAATATTAAATATTATATGTTGGCCATAAATAATATTAAATATTAATAATAAATATATTATATGTTGAACTTAAATAAAAAGATGTGTCTTTTGGTTTGAATCAAATCAATGGTATATATAGGACACACCAAAGTTGATAGTTCATTCAGTGTAATACCTAAGAAGAGGTTTGCACCTAGAGAGATTTGATCCCTCTCGGCTCTTGATAGAGCCTAAGATTTGGATCTACGCTGGTTTATTTTGTGTTACAAAATCTCTCTCATAATATTCACTATCACTATTATTTTTTGTCGACATGTTACAAACGTTACATCACGTTACAAGATCTCTCCCATAATATTCACTATCACTGTTATTTTTTGCCGACATGTTACAAACTTTACTAACGTTACATCACGTTACAAGATCTCTCCCATATCACTATCACTTTTATTTTTTGCCGACATGTTACAAACGTTACATCACGTTACAAGATCTCCCCCATACTGGGTTGTAGAGCGCCTCTCGGCGCAATAATGTTCTGTGTTGAAAATAAATATAGTGAATTTATGGAAATTATAGTTCAAATACTAATAAACAATAAATAAGAACCCATGTAATAAATAGTAACCAATGTAATCGATGGCAAGTAAAATGAAATGTCCATTAATTTATCATAAGAGAAGGTATAGATATGTCATATAATTAGAGTTATCAAGTTTGACTCTAATTATATTGGCTGACAACATTGGTATTTTTATTTGGTGCGTAGAGTGTAAGGATTGAGGGATGCAATTTGAAGTGTAAAAGGGACAGAGAATGAAGGTGTGCCTCTTCCTTTTTGCAAAGTGTGATATGTGAAGTGTCTTTCATCTTTGCATAGCGGTCAAATGAGAACGACGGTGCAACTCACATTCCTTCTAATATTGTTGTGCGTGACATTGTAATAAAGGTTAAGCCTTGACGTTCAATGTTACTAATGTCAATGGTTGACCTTGTTATCAATCCTTTGGATTTATGGATAGTCAATTCCTAAGACATCTTGAAGGTGAATTGTTTCTTGATACTTCGATTTATGGGTGGAATCGATATGTGCTTTGGTTGAGATTGGTCCCATGGAGGGCCAATGTATTTATCAAATGCCACGATAACATAGGTTGGCAACTTAGGAGGGCTAGATCTAGGTGTGTATACAATTTGCATGGTCACTCCAAGTATACGATTGACTAGTCTTGATTGGACCATAAATTACAAGATTTATAGTTGATGCCCATCATCTTGTTGTGCATCTGAACCATTGGTGAAATCTGCAACCATTTGTGCAATATGCATAGCCAATGCTTGGAGCATGCATTTGTTATTATTGTTTGCAAGAATGTTCATTGCAAATAGATGAATTGGTGTGTCAAATTTTGAACTCTCCTTTGTTGACAAGAATCTATTAGTCTTGGACTGGAGGAGGCTACAGTCTTCCAAGGATGGTGTAGTATTGTGAATGTTTGTCAATAGCTGCCTAAAATGAAGTTGGGTGGCATTAGTGCCCCTTTGATGGAGTATTGTTTCCAAAAGGATGAGAGTGGTAAATTTTGTCCACAAACACTTCCCAAAGCTGCTCCTGCATATAGAAGTTTGTCCATCACATGGGGGAGTTGGCCCAAATCACCGACAAGAGTTAGTGAATGATTGTCGAATCAGCAATTGTTTTGATCTAGAAAACACTCACACAAGCGATTCTCAATTTGAACAAACAATTTAGGTCCTATGAAGCTTATCTCATCAATGAGAATGTATTGAATACGCTTCATCTCTTCTTGGAACACCAATAGGACTTGTCCCTACAAAGGTTTGATGCCCTTTATAGGAATACGGAGCCTTGCATGTATAGTTGTTGCATGTATGTTAAACGTTCCAACACCAATAGGGGCAAGGAGTAGTAGTGGATTGTGGAAAGAGGTTGCCAGAGAATGTAGTGTTTTTTATGGTGCTTATAAGGTAGGATTTACATGTGCCTACAATTCCTTGGATGATCATCCTCAATGGCTCTTTAGTTCCTTGAACTTGTGAATGTTGTAGGACTATGTCAAATGCAAGTTGTTGACTATGAGATAATGTATTTGTGGAAGTAGGTGGGGGAGTGTTATCTTGTATTACTTCTCCATTCCTTCAATTGTAGTCAATGTAGTTTGGTGCAGTCTCTAATGTGACACTTCTGGATAATTCCATGTATGGTTGGTGTCAACATATCGGAGGCCAAGCATGTCAAGCTCATTGATGTGGATGTTGCCTATAGGGACTAGTCTTGACAAATCTTGGCATTCAATCAAATCCATGTTGGGATGTATGTTATGATCAGTATCCTCATCTCCAAATGTTGGCCCATCAAGAGTGAGTGAAGGTATGCAATCTACATGCCATGCACAATAGGAATTTCGTATGTGCTCCTAGTTTGACAAAATTCCATGTTCTGTAAAGTCGATGTCTTTAGTGAAGGGACATTAGGGATTATATAAAAGAAGCTCACTCGAACAGAAATCAAGAAAGGCATTGGAACCTTTGGCTGGAACTGAAGTAAAACGAGGCCAGACATGGACGATTGCAAGGACAATTCTATTCTTTCGCTTTTCAGTTTTATGACCCTAGTTGTATAACCGTTGTTGTGAAAGGTCTATAAGTAAGAGAGGGTCTAATGTTGGAGGGCATTGCAAGTACGCATCTATGAAACTGGAGCCAGATAAGCAATCGTTTAAGTCAAGAGATACACGGCAGAATAATTTGCGACCAGCATTTAGTTTGGTGAAGGTTCAAATACACGCGACAAGGGGTGATTTTTGTAATACATGGCAAGTTTCTTAAGCACTGATGTCTTGGACAACAATTGCTTATGAGTGCAAGCGACAGTAGGCATATGAGGTTGGGTCTTATGGAGATTATGTAGCTATGATTATAGTCAGCATATGATAGTAGGTCTCTGATTTTGCTTCTGCTTTGGAAGCATATTTGGTTATGTATCTCAAGACAACATAGTGTGAGAGCACTAGTTAGCAATCCACATTTGTTTTCCAAGTTTGAAGTATGATAGGATTATGGATGTTCATCCAATCATCATTTCGTACAAGGTGACATGTTTTTAACCCTTTTCAACAATGTAAAGTGATGGTTCATGTTATACATTCCAAGGAAATTTATATCTATATTCAAGTGTAGTCCCTTTTCTATGTAGACACGAATTTTCAGCGCACTTTGTATGTCATTGTACTATGTTTAAGAGTTGTCCATAGTCTTGAAGTGGGTTAGATGAAAGTATATCCTTTGTATCTAACAAGCAAGGGTCATCGTCAATGGATTGATATGATATGAATCTATGCGTCATGATTTTCTCTTGGGTTCCATGTTGTAACATATTTATCGAAGAAAGTATTTGCAACATTGTTTTGATATGGGTATTGCTAATTTAATGTTTCCATGTTAGAATCTCCTTCAATCCAAAGGAATCCATGTATATGTCTAGAGCCACGATGTTGTCATTCATACCTGCAGAAGGAATGTTTGAGGACTAGAAAGAGTGACAAATATGTAAAGATTATGTAGAGACACGTATAGGTAGGATATAATGCATACCTATACCAATTATCTGTTGTGTGCATGTTTTTTTAAGCATCTCCTCGTGGAATATTGAAAATATTGTACTGCAAACATGGTGTGGGGGCTATCAATGATGTTACGATTATGCCAACGTTGTTGGGTTGTCGGGTCAGAAGGGCCATCCTCTCACATAAGTGCATGTAGGTCTGGTCATTTTGTGTCTGTTGCACTAAGAGTGAATAACAATGGAGGGCATTGCAACTATGTGATCTTATTTGTCAGCACAGCCCTATGTAGTGTCCAATATGCTCTGGTCCCACGAAGGTGTGCTCCAAAGTGCATGAAATGTTTTGGGAGGTTGTTTGTATGCATTTCTTGTAGATGTGCACGTAACTCCTCAATTATGGTTGGTGTGTTATGATCTGGGCCATGCTTCACAAATAAGTTGGATGTTGCTTGACTCCTACGATGTATAATTAAATTGTATAAGTAGTATCTGAAGCGGGGATTGTTGTCACCTTTCATGCACCTCGGGGGGTTGGCGTGGCATAAATCTTCAAGCCACCAACTTCGTCCTTGGGGGGAAGTCTTGAGTTGAGATACTGTCACTCAACACTCAACTCCTCTATCTAGGCCAACTCCTATCAAAGCCAAGGGGGTGGTCTCTGTAAAATAATCTAAGGTTTTTAAGCCAAGAAATAAAAAGATGAAATTAGTTTAGGAGTTTGAAATGAATTACTGAGACAAGAATTCCAATGATTTAGATAACTTTGACATTATATGAAATTTAAAGCATTCACAACACATTGATTAATTTAAGTATAAAGTAAAGATTTTAGACCAATGCCATGGAGTTAAATAATGTGGTAAAGGGAAATGTTGTACAAGTGTATCTTGATCAGTTTTAGTTATTGTGGATGAAATAGATTTAAAGGAAAATGGCATTCCTGATATACAGTGAGGTACAATCCAAATTTCAACTAATGTGGCTTCGCACAAGGATGTGTGGTATAGATGGAGTCATGGGGGTGTGTCCAACACTACACCAAACGAGGGTGTAGCCTGATGAGGCCCCATGGTCACTTTCTAGTTGTTCCTGCTTCCTTTGCAAAATTTTCCCACAAATATTGAAGCTCGAAAATGTCATATTTCAGTATGTTCAAGGGGAAGTTGATTTTATTAAGTTGAGTTGCTAAGTTATATGTGAAAAATTATAAAGTGCACACTTCCGCTTTTGCTTATCCCAAAGCTCAAGGCGAACCTATGATGGTAAAGAGCATACACAGAAGGAGCAGATTGTTTATTCCAATTGAGATTTTGTGAAAACAAAAGAAAAGTGTGAAACAAATTAGTACAGCCAAGAGTCTCTTTTAGGCTTGAAGGCCTTACTCAGGAGAGTAAGGTTGGGTTAGTATTCGATTACTTTTGCAAAATAAAAGCTAAAGGAAAATCAATCTAACTAAACAAAAAACTATTATAAGATTTAGCATCAAGAAATATAATGATACAAAGAAGAAAAGCAAACTATCAAGGAGATGACACAAATCCCCAAGTGGGGATGGGGTTCATGCACTTTAAAAAACCACTCGCTTTTCTTTTATTATGGTATTTGCAATGCTTTTGACGTGGATGCCTTTGGTCCTTATAATTTTGGATCCAAAGGCTTACAAGGTTTATAGAAATGAAGCAAGAAAGAGGAATGTTGCTTTGGAAGGCGTTGGATGGCCTAAATCTTCATATTTCCGGCAACACTTCTCCTTGTCATGTCAATAAAAGACAAAAACTAGCCACCTATCATGCACCAAATGTGTTAAATATAACATTAAAATCACAAAATATTTAAGCACTAAATAATTGGAAATATGCACACGTACTTAAGAAAACTATATCCATTGAAATAATAATGATTTACAATTGTAGGTCTAGAAACATGCTTAAACAGATCAGCCTTTAGATATTACTTAAAAAAAGAAACTAAACTACTTAAATGTGAATAACCATAAACAAACGAGAAAATATTTTGAAGTGAAGGAAAGAGAAATAGAAAGAGTGCTAGCAATAGCATTATGGGAATGTTAGGCCATGGAGTCTGCTTTGGTGGAACACTGAGGGACTATGTCCTCAATAATATCTTGAAGACGAGGAGGATGCAAACTAGCTCAACCCCTTCTCCAAGTGAGATCACCTGCAACTTAGAATTCCTTGCACAAATAGATTGTTAAAACATAGGTGCTGCTGGAAAAAGAAACTTAGAAAGCATGCAATTAAACTTAAAATACATGAAACTCCAAGAGATATGAAACAAGCAAACAATAAGAGCATAAATCAAACTGGATTCATCTCTTACCCTACTGGGAGGGATATCCCCTTAAAGGCCCACAATGAACCAACAAAAAAACAAAGACAAATAATACAGATTATACCTCATAAGCACTTAACAATCACCATCCACACATGAAAAACATTACACCATAGATCTTGCCTCCAAAGCCTTCTTTATTCCAAACAGTAAACAATACAAAAGTAAAATTTCACATTCTTCCTAAAAGTTTCTCAAATATTAGCTATAAAATTTGCATCCTTGCGACTATTGTAAATTGAAACATAAAACAACAACAAAAACATCACAAAACCCAGGGGGGTTACAACAATTGGTAATGAGTAATTGAGAAGAGAAATTGTAAATGGAAGGTCATAAGTTCAAATAACCCATAGGTACCAGCTTACCAAAAAAATACTAGAAACATCACAATAATTTACTTCAGACAACCCCACACTTCATGTCAATTAAAGGATAAAAGATACCAAACAATGAGGTAAGTTTCATCCCCTTCCAAGGCACTTATTAACAAATAAGCAAATTTAAGAATGTACTTTTACAACAGTAAAATTGTCCCCTCTTATTTTTCATCAAATAGTAATACTATTAGGGGCCTACCCTAACCCCCCTACTTTATCTATGTACAAGGCCATAAGGATCATTAGTTAGTTAGTAGATATTTGTTTAATGTAAAAGAGCCTTACTTATTGATTAAAGACTCTTAGGTGGTCAACCCTCATTAATAGAAGGACCACAAATAGTTAGAATTGGGTTATTGGAGTACTATACATCGAGTGGTAAGATATGTAATGCGAAGTCAAGAATTGTCATTGTATTTGGAGCTAGTGCTCTTGGAGGTTGTCCCTTTGAAGAGGAAAGTGGACATTGTTTTCTAGTCCATCTATTTTTCTTGTATTGTCTATCTTTTTTATGAATTTCAAGGTTTAAGCATAATACAAATGGTATCAGAGCTCTTTCTTGGACCAAAAGGGAAGAATTTTTCAGGGTTTGGCTCTTCAAACAAGTCATCTTGTTATTTTCGCTCCATTTTTTTTCCTGAACTATTTCATGATCTGAAACTCCCAAGGTACATAAAAGACACAACCAAGTAACTTGTGTCTATTTTTTAGCTTTTAGGTCCCTATAAATTGTTGGACATAATGGCCACATTGAGAGGGGGGGTGAATCAATGTGAGAGCAATTTAAACATTTTTACCTTCTTTTAATCAATCAATATATACCAATCATTATGTCATCAATTACATAATCAAATTTATTATGAGTCATCAGTTAAATCAATCATGAGTCATAGGCACAATCATCACATCAAAGAGACACAAGAATAATTGTAATTTTGATCTTTATTTATGGTACATGGAAAACTACAATCTTCTTGATTACAATCAACATCAATTGATGAAAAGAGCACCAACTCTCATAACATGACCCAGCTTGGTTTTCTTAGCTCCAGCTAAGAAGGGTTTGAGGAAGTGCAAGATTCTTCTTGCAAGCAATTATATACCTCTACAACTCAACCAACCTCTGCTGCTCAACCAACTCATCAACACAGTTGTTCTATCTCTGCTCATCACTATGCTGGTCAATCTCTGCTCATCAATCATATGTTCATCTGCTCATTACTGTTGCTCACCACTATTGTTGGTCATCTACTCATCAATCATGTCATCAACACTGCTGCAATACTGCAAGGTCTGTCAAACTGAACTTGTCTTCAAGATACCAAAATCACCATCAAGGTCTGGGACATCATCATAGGGTTTACATAGTCATTGTTCTTCCTTCACCGAACATAAGGTAGCCATGCAACATATATTCTATATATTTCATTATCAAGTATAATAGTGTTTCACTACACACATCATTGCATGTGACTTTATACCACTATACCACTCTTTTGTATGCCACTGTATACATCTCCGCCATCCTAATGCAAGTCATAATCACAATACATTATTGTATATTACTTTACCAAAACATCATTGTTCTCTCACCACATTTGTAGATACTGTATACATGGTTCATCACTTTGATTGTGCATCAAACTAGTACATATACCACAGAATATACTTAATCATTTCACTACATTATGCATTTATTACTGTACTGTACATATTTTTATTTATTTTTTAACAAGAACGGTTGTTTGGTATTTGTATTAAAAAAGATATTACAACAACATATTTGTGGATTGAATCCATTGGATTTCAAAAACCATAAATTCCTGCTCTTCCCTTACAAAATGTACCTTATCTCTATAAAACTCACATCTTTAATAGCTAAATATTTTTACAAATTTCCCAAGAATGAGACTGCAAAAGTTGAACATTTCAATAGTAAGCTTGTACCTGTCCTAAATTATTTTTTATAGATAGTGACTGATATTGCTCCTTTATCAAGGTACCCAACAATGCTCCAGGTGATTCCTGTTGCAGATCATAAAACCATAATCAAGTTGCACTCCTTCATTTTCCATTTGGTCTGTGGATTGATTGTTTGAGCGGACGATATGAAGAAAGTTGACAGCATTAAAATCGCCGATAAGACTGTTGAACATATGATGCATCTTGTTGGAAGGCTTTTTGTAATTTCTGACTAGCTTCCTTACCTCTCTAATGACTAGTAATGAGTCACCGAACACTACTAGATCTCTAATTCCCAGGGAGAGAGCGATTTCCAGACCTTTCAGTAAAGCTAACCACTCTGCATGATTGTTGGTACTCCTACCAAGTCCCTAAGCAACATCTTTCTGCCTGTTCCCCCCTGGATAAAAAAATAACCCCGCCAACACCTATCTTTCCTGGGTTCCCTTTGGAGGCCCCATCAAAGAAAAGTGTATGACAATCCAGCTTTGTCCACCAATTTCTGAAAACTTATGAGCTTTTTCGAATTTGCCAATTTGAAGAGGTAGGTTTTTTAACATCCTTTGAAGTAGGATTGAAAGGGCAGAGGAGATCTTTCATCCATTTTTTTTCGGCGGAATTTAACGGTTCCAACTGTAAGTGTTGCAATCCTTTGGAGAGAAGAGCTTCAATCCATAAAGCTTTTGCAGTGGAAGAGACTCTGATAGGAGGATAATTCAGGTTTTCAAATAAACTTTTGTTTCTGGCTATCCATATCTTCCAGCAGACATATTTTGGTAGATCCATCCAAGCTTTTGAGAAATCTGGTTTTTTATATAGAGAACCTTGGTAATAATCTCTCCAACATGTAAAAAATTCCTTCAAATTAGTAGGGAGAATAATATTAAAATTAAGCTCATTAAGAATTGAAAACCACACCTCATTGGCAAATGGGCACTCCAGAAAGATATGGTTATGTGTTTCTTCTGCCTTTTTGCACAAAATGCAGCGAGATGGACCTTCTATTCCTCTCTTTTTTAAGTTCTCAGTAGTCAGGATTTTTTGGTGAGTAAAGAGCCAACAATTTATTTTATTTTATTTTGGGCAGCCCATCACTTCACCAAACGTTTTTCCAAATGCCTTCTTTTCTGATGTTATTATGAATTGAATTGTACCCAGCCTTCACGATGTAGACTCCGAACTTTCCCCAGCATCTGTAGTCTGGCAAGTTGATGTGGTCCGACAACGATCCTTGGAGGAGCGTTTGCAGCTAAGCATAATATTCCTTTATCCGTTCTGGCATTTCCAGATGCCTCCGTCCAACCCATCTACCACTGTTGTGCCAATTTGAGATTTCATTGATTGTTGACAGGTTTTGTCAATTCATCCACCACTTGAGATCTATGAGATTGTAACACTGCTGAACGTTGTCCTCCCAGATTCTGAATTTTTTTCCATTGTCGGTTGACCAATGTAGATAATCCTGGATTATAGAAGCTTCATTTTTGCACAAATTCCAAATTGGGGACACATTATGGTGAGGTGGTATCACATCTAGGCATCTATCTCGAGTTCCTGTAAGGTATTTCCTCCTCAGCGCCTCCTTCCACCAAGCTCTGCGACCTGTGATCAATTTCCAAATGATTTTGGCTCCCAACGCTAAGTTCATATTTTCCAGATCTTTTATTCCTGCTCCTCCTATGTCCTTCTGATTGCAAACCATCTCCCATTTGACCAATTGAAGCTTCTTGCTTCCATTTTGTTTTCCTCCCTGCCAGAAAAATTGTTTCAGCTCTTTCTCAATCTCCTGAATAATTGATTCGGGAGCTAAATATATGGAGCAGATAAAAATCGGGAAGGCTGTCAGCACAGCGTTTAAAAGAATCATTTTTCCAGCCGAGTTGAGCCATATAGCTCCCAGAGAATGGATTTTGTTTGAAATATTTTCTACCAGTTCTATCCAGTCAGACTTTTTATTTTTTCCCTTGTGAATTGGGACACCTAAATATCTGAATGAATTCTAGTCTGTGCATCCTTCATATCCTAGCGTCTTGGCAATCCTGGCCATTGTTCTAGCTGGACAATTCCATCCATAGATTTTGGTTTTATCCGCATTCACTTTCCCATCTGAAGCCTTGAGAAAATTATTTATGACTCCTCTGAATCTTTTAGCAATTATGACGGAGGCTCCACCTAGAAGAATAGTGTCATCTGCATATTGTGCATGATTTGCATTTTTTACTCCTCTAGCAATTTTAAGACCTCTGAGATCTCCATTGTTTTGCATGGCCTGTAGCTTCTTGCTCAAAGACTCGGCCACAATGAGATATAACAGAGAGGAGAGCGGGAAGCCTTGGTGGAGTCCTCGAGAGGGTTGAAAGAAACCAGCAGGCCTGCCATTTACAAGAGGCGCGATCCATGGACTACTTATGCATACTTTGATCCATCTGCAATTTTTTTTGGAAAATCCCATTTTCTGCATGATCTCAAAAAGAAAGAAGTGATTGACCCTGTCAAAGGCGTTTTCCATGTCTAACTTAATGGCCATACCTTGTTGTTTGCGTTCTAAGCTAGAGTGAATGGCCTCTTGGACAATGATTATATTATCCATGTTTTCCCTACCAGCTATGAAACCTCCTTTTGTTTCCGAGATAATCTTTGTCATGATTTTTTTCATTCTTGTTGCCAAAATTTTGGTAAGAATTTTGTAGGAGGTGTTGCAAAGGGGAATGGGATGGAACCTTTAAATCGAAAGAGGTTTTTTTTTATTTTAGAATCAAAGCCAGGAAGGTGGAGTTTGTGGCTCCATCGATTTTAACTTTTTTCCTTGTCCAGTTTATCGTTTTTTTAAGATCTTCTTTGATGATGTCCCAGGCAGCTCGATAGAAGTTGATCGTAAATCCGTCAGGACCTGGGGATTTTTCTGGATGAAGGGTTGAAATTCCTTCAATAATCTCATTTTCTGTTATTGGTTTTTCCAACTCCTTGTTTTCTTCTTAAAAAATGTTGGGATGAATGACCGAAAGCAAGTTTGCTTGAGAAAGAGGATCCGTCTCACCACTGTCAAAATACAGCTGACTGAAGTGATGCATTTCCAACTTCTTGATATTGTCTTGCTCGAAAATCATTTGGTTATTGCTATCTTTCAATTCATTTATGAAGTTGAAGCTCAATCTGATTTTGGTTATGGAAATAGTTTGTGTTTTTGTCTCCTACTTTTAACCAGAGTTGTCTATATTTAATTCTCAGATTCTCTTCTTCATGCCTACTTGCTTTTAGAATTTCATATTTTAGGGCATTTTCTTGAGCTAAGATTCCCGAAGTGATCTCTTCTTCATCCATCTTAGAATGGAAAGCATCCAAACCCGATTGTAGGCTCTTTTTAACAATGGCAGGTTCAGAGTAGGAGGTGGCTGCCCAATATTTCAGGGTAGAGCGAACTACCCTAAGCTTTGATTCCCAAATGAAGCTGGGAGAGCCGGAAACAGTAGATTTCCAAGCTAAGTGAATTAGATCTAGAGTTTTGGAATTGTTTAGCCAAAGGGGGTTGAACCTGAAGGGAATAGGTCCTGGGTTTGAAGGTAAGGAGAAGGATAGGGAGATGGGTTTATGATCAGAAGTGTCCGAAGAAAAAATATGAGTAGAGGGGAGAAAATATTTCTGAATAAAGGTAGTACTTTCCAGAAACCGGTCTAATCTTGCAGCGATGTGTCCAGGTCCAGCTCGCTTGTTGCTCCAAGTGTATTTCCCATTTTTGGGCATAGGGTCCAATAGATCCAATTTTGCCAACAGATCTTCCAGCTTTTCACCGAAGGGGTCTCTAATGATAGAGCCTCCTCTTTTTTTCCAAGCTTGATTTAGTTGTATTGAAGTCTCCAGCTATGATAACATCTTTCCCTTGCAGGTCTGTCTTCAGAGAGAGTAAAGAGTCCCAAAAGTCCATTTTTCTCTATAATGAGTAGGCCCATATACATTGCAAATGTAAATCCTTTCCAGGTTGCTTTTATTTTCCACTTCTACTAATAGCCAGTGCGTGTTTTCTTTGGCTGATTTTATTTCGAATTTATCTGCTCTGCTGAATGTTGTTATTCCTCCTGAAGCGCCTCTAGAACTAATGACCTTCCCAATGTTGTATTTCCAAAAGAGAGATGACCTGATCATAACATCTTCTTTTGGCATCTTTGTCTCTTGGATGAGCAAAACACGAGCAAAATGTCTGGTTTCTCATAAATTATAATATTTTTCAAAGCTTCTACCTTGATTGATCCTCCCAGTCCTCTACAGTTCCAAGAGACTAGTTTCATTATTTCTTGGCTGCATGACACCCTGCTCGGGGTCTGAAGTCTCTGGTTCCAGAAGCTTTGACATTTTGAAGCAGTCTAGTATCTTCTATGCTGAGTTTCCTTCCTAGTTATATTTCTCTTTCTGCATCTAGCTCTCGCTATTGCTTTTGAGATCTTCGTCCTCTCATGGCTTGGGATGGCCCTAGCCCTATTGTTTCTTGGGTTTCTTGGCATGATGCTTGACATGGAGATGCCATATTGGGGTTGATCCTGCTTTGCTTAACCATTTCTGCCCATGTTCCACTGGGGGATGGTGATATTTCATAAGTTTTCCCCATGTTCTCTTCATATGTTGCCACCATCTCTGCCCAATTCCCACCAGGGGAGATCGATCTATTAGGAGCCTTTGCAGACTCTTCCACCACTATTGGGAAGATGGAAACCGGGGATTGAGTCCTACTACCTTCTATTCTATCTTCCTTGTTCCTGGTCTTCTAGATTTGGTATTTCCCCTTCTTCGACTTGGAGGGCATCAAATTGATTGTTGGTAAGAATTCCTGTGCTGTTTACAGGCTACTCCTGAGTTTTTTCTGGCTCTTTTTCGAGGTTGCTAGAAGAGGTAGGCATTGTTTTTTTCCCCTCTTTGCTTGATGCCAGCCTTATTCTATGTTTTTTTTTCAGCTTCTTCCTGTGGAGACTTAGGTCAGTGCTTTACAAAATGTCTGTATGGAGACTTAGGTCAGTGCTTTACAAAATGTCTGTATTCATGAAATTTCCTGCATTTGAATGGGAGTTGCTCGTACTCTACCTTATGATATAATTCCCATCCATCCATGAATAGATTAACTCCTTCTGGTAGTCCTTTTTCTAAATCTACCTCTACACAGATCCTGGCAAAGGCGAATAAAGGACCTTTTGGCTTGGCTTTGTCTATGTATCTGCCTAATGAGTTCCCAATTGACTGCATGGCTTCATCATTCCAGCATTGGAGAGGTAAATGAGGTAGTCGGACCCAAACCGACACTGCTGAAGGAACATCCTTTTCTGGATCAAAGGAAAGTGTCCATTGGTTGAGATACAGACCTCTGGGGCCCATAAAATAAGGGCCATTTCAGAAGACAATATCTTTGTCTTCTTTGTTTTCGAACAGGAAAGTGTAAAATCCCTTTCCGCAGTAATAGTGCTACAAACCCTCGGTGATGAGAGACATCCAATTTTTGGAGATCTAGATCTCCATGGATTTCGGAGATGGCCAGATCCCTGTGAACTACCCAATAAGACCTCTCTCGCTAAGAGCTAAAGCTTTCATTCATGAAGCTGCCGACATGATTTGAACTCTTGGGACTGCTACTTGTTTCAAAAAGTTTGAGGCTGGTGTTATCCATGCCGAAATTGGGTTGGCTGTAACCAAGGATTGAAAGGATATATCAAGGTTACTTTGGGGTTTGTCCGGAGGCAGATCTGGCAGCTGAGAAGACATGGAGCCAACCTAGGGAGAGGGGCAACTTGTAGTGGCTTGCCCTAGCCCACGGCTATGGCCTGCATGAAACCCTATGCAGCTAACTCTTGCAAAACGGTCTGAGATTCTAGCACTGTACTGTACATATTTCATCATACATCATCCTCACATTATCATCATCCAAGCCTCACCATCATCACAAGGTGGGAATCAAGCAAGCGTTGTAGAGTGTACCATATAAATTATAGTCTCATTAACTAGGTCACTGTTTTGACCACTTAGTGGAGAGGAAACTCGGATCTGCTTCTACAAGCTCAAATGTTAGGGCATCCTTTATTACATTAGTTCATCATTAATGCATCATCACCAAGTGTGTATCGTCACCATAGTGTGTGTGTATCATCACCACCTTGGAGTGTCAATAGATATGCATCATATATGTACTTATTATCATGCTAGTATACATACCTTTATGTGTCTATAGAATACTTGAACTGAATTGTGCAAGCATGAAGAATTGAGACTGTTATTGTATGCCTTGACTGGTAAAAAACCTTAAGCATATCCAACTTCAATCCGGGATTCTATGTGTAAATTTTGGGTGTTGCTGCTTAGTCTTAGATCATTAAGATAGTCCATATGTTGCTGCTGCAAATCCAAGCCTGCTGCTGTCGCATCTGAGCTTCATATCTCAATAAAACTTCCTCAATCAACTACACCTTTGAAATTGTAACAAAGAACGAGATTTTACCATTTTCATGGTTTTATAGATCAAGACCCAAAGAAAAAGTGTTCTTTCTAGTACAAATATTCACCATACCACTAAGACTATATATACTTAACTACTATTGTAAAAATTTTGAGAATGCTCTGATTTGTGGTGGAGCGCAGCCAACTTTCAACCTTAAAAGCATTAAGACCAAAATATATTATATTTCTCATTCGAAATTTTACACTCCCGAGTTTCAAAAACCTTCAACATACTATTGTTTATTTACCAAAAGAAAAAAATTAAAGTCTCCAACAGGATGCCTACTCCCACGAATCTCTTTCCTCAACTGAGCAAATTTCCTCAGTCACACCTGCAAAAATCGAACTGTTATTTCTCTGTTGTTGCCATAGTCAGTGAATTCTTCCTCATTCCATGAGCTGATCTTCCTTCTATTGCTGCAATAAATTTAGGTCTACTCCTAGACCATCGAATTTCACAGTCAAACCCTACTGCTGCAAAAATCAGACCGTAAAAAAAACTTTGACGGTTGCCTCTGAATTTACCTCAGTAAGCGAAAATCTCGGGCAAAAGTCATGAAATATTCTTGCCAAAATGAATCGTTTGACTGGGTATTTATACTATTTTTCCACCATAAAATTTGGACCCGACTTTCCAAAAAACAATGATTTTTTTTTATTTGAATTTGAAATTTAATTTTTATTTAAATTTTGTAGGCTCACTGACTTCTTCAAGGTCAATAAGGTAGTTTTATATTTTAATATTTGGGTTGTGTCTTACCATTTAGAAATGGTTTTAGGGCTACCATTAAGCCACTAGGGATTCCATACACATGTTACCATTCAAGCTCATCATGGTCATCATGTCTTAGGGTTTGTGAGCCATTAAGTGTCATGTCCCACACACACCACCTTAAGCCCATCATCAACTGCAAGCAAGTGTGTCCACTACATTTTCAACACCACATCAACCCATAACATGGAAGCAAGTGTCCAAGTGTCATCACATGTGTGTGGGTGCCTTCGTCATGCCATCATGTAAGCAATGGGATTCATGACCTTTGCAAGGGCATCAAGGTGTTCATTAGGGGTTCCAAGTCTTCATGAGCTTCTTCATCATACCAAGGACATGTTCATGGGTTTCGAGGTCATCATACCACTAAGTGTGGGTCCAAGAGCTTCTTAATAAAGAATGACACTTCATAGACTTCTTCAACCACCTCAACCACACCAGGAGACCTCCAAGGGTCAAGATATCACCTATGGGGTTTCTAGGCCTTCTCCCGATATACCATGACATCATTAGAGCATGAATGACCACATAATGGGTCATTAATGCTTCTCCAACCCATATAGGGCTTCACCATCATCACAGGGGCTTCAACACCATCTCCAGGGTTTTCAACATCTTCAACAAGGTGGTGGCTTCAAGATCCAACCTTGTGGGTATAGGGACCTTGGCAACTAGGTACAAGGTGCTTCAAGGCACAAACCCACTCTGTAAGGGGTCCAAGGCATTGCAAGTAGGACTTAGTGGCATCAATGACAACCTGTGGGGCCATCGCAAGTCCATGTTGACATCAATGAGAATTTCATCAACAATCTCCCCCTTTGTCACTGATGACAACAACTCATCCTCCCCCTATGAGCATGCTCCCCTTTTGTCTTCATCTTTCCCCCTTTGGCATCAATGGCAAAGGGTGATCACATATATGCATCTGAATCACTGATCACTAATCACTGCTCCCCTTATCAATATGCACAATCCTAGGAACTGTCTATATGCCTAGAGTAGTCACCCTTTCTCCTTTGATTTCATCCTCCAGCCTTATGAACCCAAGGTGTGCTAAGGTCTTTGAGATACCTTAATCTTGGCTTGCCATGTGGCAGCCATCCTCCCTGCTCTTATCAATCTCTCCTATCTGCAGCTGCTCGGTCTTCTTCATCCATACTTGCTTTTTGGCATCTGTCCTTTTATCATTTGTTCCTTCATCTGTACTGGATTTCCTTGATGAGTTGTATAGGAAAATTCTTAAGGGTTGTTTCCATGTACTCCAACAATCTTGAGCTTTGTGCCCAAGGCCACTGCAACTATAACACCTCATTGTACGAAAATATGCAGCAATGTGACCAACATGGTTGCATGTCCAACATCTCGACTAAGCTGTTGGAACTTCAAACACTTCTTTGATCAACTTCATGTCTCCATGTCTGAGAGTGCCCCAGACTGTAGGCCTTTGTCTTCTGATCTTCAAATCTTCCTGCATTGGTCTTCTAAGGTTCATAGGTTCTTCTTGTTGATGTGTAGGAAGGACTCTTCCTCTGTTGGCTTCTTTGGCTTGCACATTCTTGGGCTTTGTGACCAAACCCACTGCATGTGTAACATCTCAGCGTGTGACATGTGTTAGCAATATGTCCAATTTGGTTACATGTCCAACATCTAACTTTGTCCTTGGGGATTCCATCACTTCTTCCATAGAGTCTACACTCTATATCCTTATGACCAAAGTTAGAACAAAAGTAAAAATAGTCGTTAAATCCACTTTCGTACCTGGGGCTTTGGTTCCATCTTGGAGTTGTTTATTGTCTGAGCTTGCTTTGAGGAATATATCTAACTCTTTGATGCATATTTGAACTTCCAAAGTCCTTGTCGTCATGTGCAAGTGCATGGGGAGCCACTTTGGACGTTGATGGACCTGCTTCTGGAGTCTTGGGAGACCAAGTGTCATGTTCATATTTTTTATTTCTCCTTCTTGTAACCAAGACTAGTCTTGTCTCATGTGGAGAAACTCCTGCAATAAACAATGGTAATGCATGCTATACCATAAATAATGGAGCACATAAGAGATTTTATTAGTTCCAAGCCGCTTCAAGGGGGCAACCTCCTTTGAGTAAGCTCAATACAAAATAACTCTTTGATACCTTCATTGGCCTCAACACTCACTTATATACTAAGTATAATCTAAACAACTATTACTCCTCGTGAATGTGGGAAAATACAACATACTAACAGGACGAATTTCAAAGCATATGCATCCAACAAAATATACTAACGAAATAAATAGGAGGGTTGACACGGGTTCTTAAAATCCCCTCCTTCTTATAAAAGCTTTGTCCTCAAAGATTTACATGTGGAAACTGTTGTTGAATATGTAGGAGTGGTTCCCATGTAGCGTCCTCTGGTTGCATGTCGTGCTACTGAATGAAGACCTCTGTGATGGACTCAGAGTGAAGCTGACGAGTATGCTTATTGAGGAAGGCCTCCATCTCCAAAATGATGGATCCTTCATTATCCAGTTCTGGTAAAACAATTTGTGCTTTGATGTTGATGCCAATCACTTTCTTAAGACAAGAGACATGAAATAATGGGTGAATGCGAGAAGAAGGAGGAAGTTCCAATTTAGAAGCAATAGACCCAATCTTCTGAAGAACCTTATATGGCCCATAGAACTTTGGAGAGAGCTTTTGATGCCCTTTGAGTTTCAAGGAGGATTGCTTGTAAGGATACATACGAAGAAAAACCATATCATTGTCTTGAAAAGTGCGCTCAGAACAGTGTTGATCGACCTGTTGTTTCATGCAGTTTCTTTCCATGTGAATATTGTCTTGCAGAATGTGAAGAATCTAATCTCGGTTTCGATTAACCATGTCAACTTTCTGAACTGGTGAACTGTTGGGGGTGTATGGAAGGAGTACTAGAGGTGCCTGACCATAAACTGCTTCATATGGAGTCACTTTAGATGCAGTATAGTATGATGTATTGTACCACCATTCAACGAGAGGGAGCCACTTTTCCCACTGATGTTGTTGTTCAAAGGTGAAGCAACGAATATAAGTTTCTAAACATTTGTTAATGACTTCAATCTGACCATTTGTTTGTGGGTGATAAACTGAACTCATATTTAGTTTGGTATGGGTGATAAACTGAACTCATATTCAGTTTGGTGCGAGTGAGGTGAAATAGTTCGGGCCAAGAATGACTTGTGAAAGTTGTGTCGTGGTCTGAGATAATGTAAGAAGGGATTCCATGAAGACGGAATATGTGGTCTATGAAAATTTGTGCAACTGAGGAGGCGGTATATGGATGGCTGAGAGCACAAAAATGACTATATTTGGAGAGCCGATTAACCACAACCAAGTTCACGATCTTCCCTCCATATTTAGGGACCCCTTCAATGAAATCCATCAAAATATATGTCCAAATACTTGTAGGCATGGGAAAATGTTTGATCAATCCGAGAATGAGTGTAGTTTCACCCTTGTCGCGCTCACAGGTAGCAGATTCGGCAACCATCTGTTGAATTTCTTATTTCATTCCCTTCCAAAATAATTTACATAGTGCCCGCTCATACGTTTTGAGGAACCCAGAGTGCCCTTCTGGTGGAGAAGCATGGAGTGCATAGAAAACCACATGTTTAAGATCTGTGCTATGGGGAAGCACCAGACGACCCTCGTCTCTCAGAGAAGAGCTATCACAAGAGTATTGCGGTACAACAAAAGGATTACTGACCAACTGTTGGATGATTTCAGACAATAAAGAGTCATTGACATAGCCTTGCTGAACAAAGTGTAACCAATTTGGAATAGGCAGAGACATAGATGAAAGAGAAACATGGTCATCAAATGTGTGGGAAAGAGAATCTGCCCCAAGATTGGCCTTAGTATTCTTGTAAGTGATCTCATAGTCATAACCCATGAGTTTGCTAACCCATTTATGTTGTGTTGGGGATGAGACCCGTTGTTCCAGGAAATATTTCAGACTCTGGTGATCAGTCTTGATGCAAAAATGATTCTGTAAGAGGTATGGCTGCCACTTTTACACTGCATGCAAAATGACCATCATTTCCTTCTCATATGTAGAGGCGGCTAAATTATTACCATAAATGGATTTGTTGGTGAACGCAATGGGATGTTCCTCTTGAAGGAGGACAACACCAAGTCCATTGTTGCAAGCATCACTCTCAATAGTGAAGGGATTGGAAAAACCGGGCATCTGAAGGTTGCATCTGAATGAAATGGAGCTGAACGATGACACCATGTGAATTCTTCTTAAGGAGCTTTTCCATGCGATGTGAACTAATGATGCTGAGAGACCCTAGTTGTAAGCCCTCCAATGTGCGTTTTTTCCCATTTACTAAAAATTGCATCCACAGTTTAAGATAATCCCATAAGATGGGTCCAAGTGTACGTAACCATTGAGTGCCCAAGTTCACATCACATCCTCCCAAGGGCATGGCAAACATGTTAGAGCGCAAGTTATAATCTCCAATAGAGATATAGACATTGCGACACTTTCTTTTGTAAGGTAAGGTGCCCCCATTGGAAATAATGGCTTTAAAGCTAGAGCAAGGATGGACAAAACAATCAGCCTATTTGGCGATCTGAGGGTTAATGAAGTTATGGGTGCTACCAAAATCAATGAGTATTGTAAGAGGAATCTTCTTGAAGAAACCCTTGACCCGCATGGTTTTTGGGGTGGTGACTCTCGTTAATGCATGGAGAGATATCTCTGGGTGGTCCTCGTGAGAAGGAGGGTCAACAGGTGGTTGCTGAATGTCGACCTGATCAACTACTGGATCCTGAGCAACTTCAAAAATTTCAAGTGTAGGCGGAGAAGCCACATCCAAGAGATAGAGATTTTTCTCAGCACATTGATGTCCTTGGGTGAATTTCTCATCTCGATTATAACAAAGCCCATTTTCCCTACGTGCCCGCATCTCGACTTCAGACAAATGCTTGATAGGAGTGGTTCTAGGAGCTAGTGGGATTGGAGGTCTTTGGGGAACCATATTTCTGAATGGAACTAAAGTGGATTTGGAGCGTTGTTGAGCCCTGATCTTGTCCTCTGCCAACTTAGCCAACCCTAATATTTCCATCATTGTGTTGGGACAGAACATTTTAACCTTAGATCATATTGTATCCTTTAGTCCACTGATAAAACAACTCCTGTAGAATGCATCAGACAATCCTTCTGTATGATTGACCAATTTCTCAAATTTTGTCTGATACTCTCTCACAGTGCCAGTCTGGTGAAGTTTGGTGAGTGCTCCTATGAAGTCATCAAAACCTCCAGGGCCAAATCGTTGCAAAAGGAGTTGGCAAAAATTTGTCCATTGTGGCTCTTCGTGATCATTGATGTACGAACAAAACCATTGAAGGGCTTCATGTTCCAAATCAAAGGATGCAAGTGGGACTTTATTGACATCAAAAGTGTTATGCAAACTGAAATATTGTTCTACCTTGTAAATCCATCCATTCAGATCATCACCGTTGAAGCGAGAAAAATCAAGCTTTGGCCCATGAAAGTTGGTAAAGGAAGAGGACCCAGTGTCTGCAGAAGACTCAAGCTATCGTAGGTTGCTCATTGGTGAACGCTGAAGATGGAGTCTGAGAAGTTTTTGATCAAGATCTTTGAGTTTGGTCTTGATGGTAGCAAGTGCTTCTTCCATTTGTTTATTTGCGCCTGCGTGGGTGACAACTATAAGCAATTTTTTTTTAGGTTCGATGGAAATGATCTATGGAGGTTCTAGAATTCTGCGCTTTATGAACTGGAAATGGATATGGACACAAGGTATGTTCGACTTCCTAAAGGTTCAATGGATTCACTTAGCCACCAATGTTGTTTAACGACTTGCGTATTGGGGCAGTACCCCTCACTCCACGGCTCAGGTAAAACTGATAATCGCTTTGCCACAAATGACAGCTCTTGGTTCACCTCATAGGTGGAACTTATCAATCAGGTAGGGGTCGTTGCCCTTTTCTCTTGGCAGATCCTCTCAATGGTCAACTTCTTCGGGGGTCCTATGGTACTCCTCACAATGAGTTTTAGGGATATGCCCGAGTACTTCCCACAATTAAGAAGATAGGGTTTATTCCCAGATTTGAATGAGTAATATCGATGCAAAGAAGAACTAGTGCAATAATCGTAGTGCCAGGAAAAAAAATTGGCAGAAATTCCACCCAATGCCAAAAAAACCAGTAAATAGAGCTAGGGTTTTGAGACGAAAATTTTCAAATGAGCATAACCTGATCTATGTTGCTCAGATCTGTTGTTATACATGTTTCTAGAACTGGAACAACCACTATACATCTACCACGCAATCAGAACAAATATCTAGGCACCCGATGAAAATATTTTTGCTCTGCAATTTCTGCGGTCGTCACCGAAATTCTGGAAAATGACCGATTTTAAATAAACGATATTTCCACTTTTAGAACTCCAAATGAGATGATTTTTTTTTGAAACTATGTATTTTTGTAAGAGGAGTTCATATATGCAACTTGTTTCTTCTTAATCTGTACAAAACGTTTCAGATAGTGATCTGAAAGTCACCGCTCAATTTTGTTCTCTCTTTTTTTTTGTCAAAAATAAGAGAGAAAGAAATTCCCACTTGTGCCAAGGAAATTGCTCTGATACCAGATGTGGATAAA
The DNA here is from genome assembly GCA_001517045.1 of Pseudotsuga menziesii. Taxonomy (NCBI): domain Eukaryota; kingdom Viridiplantae; phylum Streptophyta; class Pinopsida; order Pinales; family Pinaceae; genus Pseudotsuga; species Pseudotsuga menziesii. The sequence goes on along the minus strand of LPNX010889472.1, from coordinate 280,359 downwards.
CTCCTGCAATAAACAATGGGAATGCACAATATAACAGAAATAATGGAGCACAAAAGAGATTTTATTAGTTCTAGGCCACTCCAAGGGGGCAACCTCCTTTGAACAAGCTCAATACAAAATAACTCTTTGATACCTTCATTGGCCTCAACACTCTCTTATATACTACGTCTAATCTAAACAACTATTACTACTCATTAATGTGGGATAATACAACATACTAACAAGACGACTTACAAAGCATATGTGTCCAACAAAATATACTGACGAATTAAAGAGGAGGGTTGACACGAGGTCTTAACATCACATAAAGTACTGGCACATCACTGCTTGATGACTCTACTTTTTCTTCCATTGTGTCTCCACGAATCTCTTTCAAGCTTGCAAGGATTATAATGAAGGCCAGTTTTGATACCAATTGTTGGACACAATGGCCACACTAAGAGGGGGGTTGAATCTGTGTGAGAGCAATATAAACCTTTTTACCTTCTTTTAATCAATTTGAATATGCCAATCATTATGTAATCAATTAAATAGTCAAATTTATCATGAGTCATCAACTAAATCAATCATGAGTCATAGGCACAATCATCACATCAAAGAGACACACGAATATTTGTAATTTTGACCTTTATTTGTGGTACATGGAAGACTACAATCTTCTTGATTACAATCAGCATCAACTGATGAAAAGAGCACCAACTCTCATAACATGACCTAGCCTTGTTTTCTTATCTCCAATTAAGAAGGGTGTGAGGATTCCAATCCTCAAGTGCAGGGTTCTTCTTGCAAGCAATCATATACCTCTATTGCTCAACCAACCTCCCCTGCTCAACCAACTCATCAACACTACTGGTCTATCTCTATTCATCACTCTGTTGGTCAATCTTTGCTCATCAATCTACTAGTCATCTGCTCATCATTCATCTATTCATCTGCTCATTATTGATGCTCATCAATGTTGCTCATCACTACTGCTAGTCATATACCCATCAACCATGTCGTCAACACTGGTGCAATACTGCAAGGTTTGTCAAACTGAACTTGTCTTCAAGATACCAAAATCACCATCAAGGTCTGGAACATCATCATAGGGTTTACATAGTCATTGTTCTTCCTTCTTTGAACATAAGGTAGGCATGCAACATACATTATATATATTTCATCATCAATTATAGGAGTGTGTCATTACACACATCACTGCATGTGACTTTATACCACTATACCACTGTATACATCTTTGCTATCCTAATACAAGTCATCATCACAATAAATTACTGTATATTACTTTACCAAAACATCACTGTTCTCTCACCACATTTGTACATACTGTGTACATGGTTCATTACTTTGACTGTGCATCAAACTAGTACATATACCATTGAATCTACTTAACCATTTCACTATAGTATGCATTTATTATTGCATTGTACATATTTCATCATACATTATCCTCCTATTATCATCATCCAAGCCTCACCATCATCACAAGGTGAGCATCAAGCAGGCATTGTAGAGTGTACCAAATAAATTATAGGTTCATTAACTAGGTCACTGTTTTGACCACTTAGTGGAGAGGAAACTCGGATCTGCTGCTACAAGCTTGAATGTTAGTGCATCCTTTATTACATTAGTTCATCATTAATGCATCACCACCAAGTGTGTATCGTCACCACATTATGTATGTATCATCACCACCTTGGAGTGTCAATAGATATATATCATATATGTACTTATTATCATGCCAATATACATACTGTTATGTGTCTGTAGAAGACTTGAACTGAACTGTGCAAGCATGAAGAATTGAGATCGTTATTGTATGCCTTGACTGGTAAAAAACCTTAATCATATCCAACTTCAAACCAGGATTCTATGTGTAAAGTTCAGGTGCTACTGCTTAGTCTTAGACCACCGAGATAGTCCATATGTTGCTGCTGCAAATCCAATCCTGCTATTGCCTCATCCGAGCTTCAGATATTAGTAAAACTTCCTCAATCAACTACACCTACGAAATTGTAACTATCAGCGAACTTTTACCATTGTCATGGTTTTATAGATCAAGACCCAGAGAAAAATTGTTCTTGCTGCTGCAAATATTCACCATACCACCATGACTGTATATACTTAGCTGCTATTGTAAAAATTTCGGGAATGCTCATATTTGTGGTGGATGGAAGCCAACTTTGAACCTTAGAAGCATTAAGACCAAAATATATTATGCTGCTCATACAAAATTGTACACTCCCAAGTTTCAAAAACCTTAAACATACGACTGTTTATTTACCAAAAGAATAAAAATAAAGTCTCCAACGGGATGTGTGCTCCCACAAATCTCTTTCCTCAATTGAGTGAATTTCCTCAATCACACCTGCAAAATTCGGATTATTATTTATCTGTTGCTGCCACAGCGAGTGAATTCTTCCTTAGTCCATGAGATGCTCCTTCTTCTACTGCTGCAATAAATTCGGGTCTGCTTCTAGACCACCGAATTTCACAGTCAAGCCCTACTGCTACAAAAAATCATACTGTAAAAAAACTTTGACTATTGCCTCCAAATTTACCTCAGTCAGTAAAAATATCAGAGCAAAAGTCACAAAATATTCTTGTTGAAATGAATCATTTGATTGGGTATTTATACTAGTTTTCCACCATAAACTTTGGAGCCGACTTTCCCAAAAATAATAATAATTTTTTACTTTGAATTTGAAATTTATTTTTTATTTAAAATTTGTAGGCTCATCGACTTCTTCAAGGTCACTAAGGTAGTTTTATATTTTAATATTTGTGTTGTGTCTTACCATTTATAAATGGTTTTAGGGCTACCATTAAGCCGCGATAGCTTCCATACACATGTCACCAGTCAAGATCATCATGGTCATCATGTCTTAGGGTTTGTGTAACAACCCTAAAATAGTACACCAGAAATTTTTGCAAAATCAAAGAAAACACAACAATTATAAGGGAGGTTAGAGTCACCTACTTGAAGACAGTGCTGGAAAAATACTTGGAGAATTAGTTCCTCCCAACCATAGGAGAGGACCGTAAAAACCAATACGATCCCAACTCCACCCCCGAGCTGGATCACCACCATGCACACTAGAACAACCAGTAAACTTCCACGTGGCAATCTTTCTCAGAGTCCGTAACAAGCTATGGCAAGAAAGCTTCCACGCGGCACTCTCTCAGCATCCATAACAAGTTGCAACAAGAAAGCTTCCACGTGGCACTCTCTCTCAGAGTCCGTAACAAGCTAAGTGATGGACTTATGAAATGGGAGAAACACTCAACACATGCATTCACATCAAAGTTTCTCCATGCAAAACACGATGTCCCGTGCTATCCCAATGCACCAATATATATAGCTTTTGCCCAGGTCTTATGCCATCCCAATCAAATCTCCAATCAATCCATAAATCCCTATGATTTAGGATCTTGTCTGGTTGTTGAGTTTTAGATTGGATTTGATTGGTAAAGATCTCTCTTGCTTGCTTACACATGTTCTCTTATGCCATGGTGGTGTCCCCTCATTTAACTAAATTCTCCAAGTGTCTTTTCCTTTTATTTATGATGAAATAATTTTTGTTGTGCAAAATGTCACTCACACCTCTTGTGAGTATTTTTGGAGTTTCTAATCAACTCTTACAAAAATAATTGTTTCTGAAATATTTTTCACAAGTATTAATTAAAATAATACCGTCTTGGGGGTATTACATTACTCCCCCCTTATTTTTAACACTGTCCTCGATGTTCTTTTACTCTGAGCTCTCTTGCTCATTATGGAACATGAAGGGATATGCTTCTCGCATTTTATTTCCCATTTCCCAAGTCGCCTCTTCAAGGCTGAAGTGCTTCCATTGGACTTTTATTTGAATGATGGCTCGATTTCGTAACGTTCCTTCCTTTCAAGGATGCGAAAATGTTCATACTGGAATTTGCCCTTGGGTTCTACCTAAATCACATTCTAGTCAATTATATGAGTAGCATCATATATATATATATATATAATGAAATATGAAATACATCATCTACTTTTATATTAAGGGGTAGCACAAGCTGATAGGCTACCGACCCTATCTTAGCTAAAAGTTCGAAAGGTCCACAATACCTGGGTGCCAGCTTTGAACATATTCCCAAACTCAAAGCACTCTTTTTCGACTTTTACCTTTAGGTATACATGATCACCAATGTTGAACTCTCTTCAAGTTATTTTTATGTCTGCGTAACTTTTATGTCAATCTTGAGCAACTTTAAAATTTTGCTGCACTTCCTTGAAAATATCTATAGCATAGTGCATTCAAGCATGCTTCAATGCATACATGTTTTTTTGTCACAATACTTTTTCCTCTTCCACATACAAGAAGATAAACATGTCAATCAATATCTTAATATTATAACCATTTTACATATCACCCCAAGAAGATATCAACATCTTACTAATATCATGAAAATGCTTATTATCTCTTCTTCATAACATTATGGGTTCCAACTACAACTTAGTTAACCATCATTAGAGTGTTGGTTCAAATTACATGTTACAAAACTTCACTAGCTATTACCATGTTTAACCCTTATATATTGGGAGGTTAAAAAAACAAATATATCACATTGCCTATCTTGAGACACAACACCACTTTTCATGCATTTATTTAAGCATTTTTATTTATGTAAAGTAGGTTACACGCATTCAAATATATGAATCTACTAATACTAGTTTATGTACCTCGATGATCATGCTATTTAAACTATAACCTATACGTAAACACAAAATTTTGCATTCAAATAATCAATACTTCACAAAGTAGAACATACATGTGTGTATGCGAGTCCGTTAGGTCGAACTACTATTAACCTCATACCTAATCCATTTATGCAATTCTTTTGAATGGGACTTGTAACTGAAACTGTGTTGAGGAACTTATGTCACCTAATGACATAATAGAATCCTTTGATTTATAAACTACAAAGATCATCCTCCATTTTAAAATGTCAAGGATATTCTATAAAATACTCAATCATCCATTGTAACAAAACCGAACTAAGCAATACATAATAACCTTAACCATCATCCTTTAAAAAATAAAAACAAAAAAAATATTTGTTTAAAATGATGTTTAAATGTATTTGCATCATATTCCCAATTACTTAAATCACAAAAAGAGTATTTACTTATGGATGCAAAGTCCTCATGTATAGAATCAAATCTTTGTAATTTATATAAATCCCAACATGTAAATACCTTACACTTTATACATTACAATACATATAAAATTATGTTATTTAAACTTGAGCATAATAGCACTATATAATAATCACAACTCTTTATATCCATATGAAATAATTAGATATTAGCACTATATAATAATCACAACTCTATATACCCATATTAAATAGATAGATATTACGGAAACACCATTACACCTAATAAATCATCAAATACTCTTTTAATGGACTCATATAAAATGTATTTTTCTATAAATGCATTTTCTTTTCAATCTTATAAAAAGTGGTATTTTCTGTTCCTCAAATCTAAAGTGGGTAAAGTACATTCCCTTTTAAAAACACTTTCCAAAAAAATAAAATGAACAATCCTTTACATTAACAAAAACTATTTCACATTATTTCAAAAATAAGTATTATCCCAATTTTTTACTGATCACAAGAAAACTCAAACAACTTATTCTAAAATACTCAATGTGAATATCACTTCTTGCTATAATTCACATATGTATCTATACCATGTAATTCCTTCAAATAAATACACTATATTTCTCTATATAATTTTCATACAAAATTATACCAATATTTTATAAACCACTACTAAAAAAACCAATACATATGCTGCACATTTACCTTTTCATAAAACATCATGCAATTTTATCACCATGTAAATTAATCCTCAACTAACTGCATCTTTATTTTTATTTTTAATCATACACATGTAAAGTGAACAACCCCATTTTGATTTTTTTTCAATTTTTTTAAAGATGATAACATATATGTAATTATTTTCTATTACTATATATATATACACCAAAATTATACCCAAAAACATATATATACCACAATGTAGTGACCTCATTATGTGATTATATGATATAAAACTATATCAAAAAAAATTGTTTTAAACTAACCCGACTATTTTTTAATCAATACTATTTATATCATTCCCTTTATCACAAGCAATATCCAAACCAATATGCCATTAATCATTATCATATGTAAAAACCTCTCAAATATGTCCCATAACATATGGATCCTATAACTACCACAACTTATTAAATAAATAAAATAAAATAAAAAAATCTTTCCCTTTTCTATGTTGCATACATCTTTTCTCTTTAAACACAATTATATATATAACAGATATGATCATACTGTGTATACTTAATATGGAATTTCGTACTTCAAAATAAATATATCATACACTTTTTCCAAGGATATATCATCTGCCATAATTTAATGGAAAGCTTTAGTAAATCAATTAAACATGAGATGCACATATTTTTCAAGGGACAACATTTTAATCCTTACCTATTCGAAATGGAAATATACCTTATATATATATATAAAAGAAATGAGTAAAGTGCCTTCTATCGACACATTGTAATGGTGGGGTATCATAAGAAAACAAAAAGAAACATTCATTAAACTTGTATCGTTTATTTACTTCGGTGGTGTTAAGCATACACGCCGTAGGTTTAAGGGAGAGAAAAAATGAATGAAATATCAAATCCTACTTAATTGGCAAGGAGGAGTAAGGGTATGACCTTGTGTGTTGAGAACCACACATTATAACAAGAAAATAGGACTGGGCGACTAGTAACGATAACATACTCACGCGAAAGAGGGGAACTCCTCGTATTATGAGTGAACACACCGAGAGTTGTCCATCCTGGCAACATTACCAGAGACAACCAAATCCTTTGCGGGGATAGTCACACAACTCAGCATTCTCATATGAATCAAATCGTTATCTTTTAGTATACCAACACATTCAATGACTGGATCATAGAATTAAAAAGTAGCAAGGTTAAAAGCTTATACAATGTATCTATCCAAATGTAAAGATCAAGGAAAGCGTATCTTTCCAGATTTGTAAAAATTATAATAAATAATGGATACCATCAATCACATGCAGACTATAAGAAAATCATAATGCAGACATTTTTAGATCTGTAAAAAAAAATGCACACCATCTACCAAACACAAACATTGGAGAAAACTTTTGCAAATGGTTTATATCTGATCAAAAGCAGACATCCAGAAATCATATGCAGGAATTTTCATATCTGTGAATTTTAATAAAATAATAATAATAATAATACCATATACCAAACACAGACGTTGAGGAAAAGGTTTTGCAGATGGTTTAGATCTGATCAAAGGAAGACATCCAGAAATCATATGCGGGCATTTTTATATCTGTAAATTTTAGTAAAAATAGTGCATACAAGGATTACAACGCAAACTTCCAGAATTCAACACGCAAACTTCCAGAATTCAACATGCAAATTTCAGAGGTCTCTCCTGGTCTAGTATAAACATAGACATTGGCTTAAACACACACTTCCAGATCTGTACTCATAATTGAAATGCTGTCAAGGATCTGAGTTTTTTTATAAAAGAAAACACATATTGCACATCATCAATAGTCTCAACATTTGGTACTTACATGTGAGATGCACTAAATGATGAGTGCTTGTATTATCATTTGATATTTTTCCTTCATACACCAGTAGACACACTTGGTATTGGCACGATATACAAATTTATGCTTTGTTTCATGACACCGCTAACATCATTTTGTTCTTTGGATTATATGCTACATTATAAATCTAAACATATGTTCCAATGCATTAGCATTACTATATCAACAGCACAATAACATATCTACAACAGATCTCAACTATTAGATTTGGTCCAAAAATAATGGACACGCAGAGCTCTGAACACATAATCACTTTAAGGGACCGGTCTTCTCTAAAGGGAGTAGTAATCCAACAATTCACTTGTTGTTACGACCATAAGGAGAGAGATCGACATCGTGATTCTTTTTACCCATAACTAGACGTTACTCCAACTAAATCCTGATCCTTTGGGATTCGCTTGTGGCTAACTACATACTGAGTGCATTAACATAGAGTTGCGATCTGCTAACCAAATCAAGGTCAAATTCTTTCATGATAATAACACCGACAGCCATAAATTTAGCAATGGCGCCAATGGTTGTTACCTAAGAAAAGATTGGGGGTTCCACTTCAAGATGGAGCATACATATCCTCTGACAGATATTCTGGGGTGGAGGGACAATAAAAATAAAATAAAATAAAAAAGGATGAGGAGCTGTAAAGTATGGAAACATTGAGTACGGTTATCATTAGTTACTGGCAGTTTCAGAAAACTAAGACTGAGAATTTAATAGAGACTGGAAGATATTACAATCCAATCGGCAGTTGAGGTAATTAGTTTGTAAAAAGTAACACCACTCTTAACTATCAGATATTGCTGGGAGGTCAAGTAAATACAAGGCTCAACTAAGACCCTTCTAAGATAAGATCTTGTTTGACTGAAAGTTGAACCGATCGATCATGGTACATCAACCACAAAGTTAGGGGATCTAGTTGAAGCTGCCATTCACCGAGATGATCCACCAAAACCCTACAGGATTCCTTGCCAGGTAAACCAGATCCCGAATCCCATTGTTTCCAATTTAGGCTACCTTCTGTTGTACTCTCTTGACGAACAACATGTCCGATGATCGAATCCCCGATCAAAATCCCAATGCAGCTTCAGAAAACCCCTTTTCTCGCAAGGTTCGATGAGCCTAGGATTTGCTTCGAAAATGCCAAAGATGAGCTAGGGTTTCCATTAAACTACTAGTTCATCAGAGGGGTTATGATTAGTTTACACGAAGATGTAACTATGGCATTGAGAATTTTTTTATCTGGACCAAGCAATTTGTATGAACAAACGCATTGCCTGCCGCTTTATCAGACCATGGCTGAAATTCTGGTTAAAAGAAAGCAACTTCATGGTGTCATGCACGTTTTTATGAGATAATTTTTTTTTAGGGATTAATAGACGTTTCCAAATTGCCTATAATATCCTTTTTACCAGTCTTGTTCGAAAAGGCTTTCTGGCTGAGGGCAATGAAATTTACACCGAGATGCTTCTAGTTGGCATGAAGCCTTTCTATAAATCCGGGTTAAATTCAAGATAGACATAACATATCAGAAAATAACTCTACTCGGTTTAATTTATGGAAATAAAAAATAGCAATGCACCTAATTTTGGATAATAGTTTCCATAATTATTTTTGCTCTATATTTAATCGATAGGCCAATTAAAATGAAAGTGTCTGGAAATCAAAATCAAGAAATATTTAAATGGATATTTCTAGGGATATTCCAGAAGACTCGTATAAGTTAAAGAAACCGTGTAGCATAACTAGACACTTGATTTGTCAAAATGCAACATAGATCATAACTCCATAAAATACAATGTAACGATCTACCGATAGCTTGTTTACTGTTCATTTCAATGGTTAGCAAAATAATCATATGTCAAGCTATGGCATATGAGAAATTTACTTGAACGAATCTTGATTTATTAAATTTAGTATTGTAATAAGAGAATAAATCGGATTTACTTACTTGAGAGAGAAAAAAAAAACACATTTGGCTAAAGTTGTTATTATAAAACTATAGCTCGCCTTTAATGAGGGAAAGTAAATGATGAGCCCTCATGTCTGAGCTTTGAACCTTATGCTTTGATACCATATTGTAACAACCCTAAAACAGTACACCAGGAAATTTTGCAAAATCAAAGAAAACACAACAATTATAAGGGAGGTTAGAGTCACCTACTTGAAGACAGTGCCGGAAAAATACTTGGAGAATCAGTTCCTCCCAACCATAGGAGAGGACCGCAAAAACCAATACGATCCCAACTCCACCCCTGAGCTGGATCACCACCATGCACATTAGAACAACTAGTAAACTTCCACACGGCAATCTTTCTCAGAGTTCGTAACAAGCTACAGCAAGAAAGCTTCCACGCGGCACTCTCTCAGAGTCCATAACAAGTTGCAACAAGAAATCTTCCACGTGGCACTCTCTCTCAGAGTCCGTAACAAGCTACAGCAAGAAAGCTTCCACACGACACTCTCTCTCAGAGTTCGTAACAAGCTAAGTGATGGACTTATGAAATGGGAGAAACACTCAACACATGCATTCACATCAAAGTTTCTCCATGCACAACATGACGTCCCGTGCTATCCCAGTGCACCAATATATATAGCTTTTGCCCAGGTCTTATGCCATCCCAATCAAATCTCCAATCAATCCATAAATCCCTATGATTTAGGATCTTGTCTGGTTGTTGAGTTTTAGATTGGATTTGATTGGTAAAGATCTCTCTTGCTTGCTCACACATGTTCTCTTATGCCATGGTGGTGTCCCCTCATTTAACTAAATTCTCCAATTGTCTTTTCCTTTTATTTATGATGAAATAATTGTTTGTTGTGCAAAATGTCACTCACACCTCTTGTGAGTATTTTTGGAGTTTCGAATCAACTCTTACAAAAATAATTGTTTTTGAAAATAATTTTCACAAGTATTAATAAAATAATACCGTCTTGGGGGTATTACAGTTTGTGAGACATTAAGTGTCATGTCCCACACACACCACCTTCACCCCATCATCAGGTGCAAGCAAGTGTGTCCACCAGATTTTCCACACCACATCAACCCATCACATGCAAGCAAGTGTCCAAGTGTCATCACATGTGTGTGGGTACCTTCATCATGCCATCAAGCAGGCAATGGGCTTCATGACCTTTGCAAGGGAATGAAGGTCTTCATTAGGGGTTCCAAGTCTTCATGGGATTCTTCATTATACCAAGGACATGTTCATGGGTTCCAAGGTCATCATATGAATAAGTGTGAGTCCAAGAGATTATTAATTAAGCAAGAGATCTCATAGGATTCTTTAACCACCTCAACCACACAAAGAGACCTCCAAGGGTCAAGATATCACCTATGGGGTTTCTAGGACTTCTCCTAGGGTATCATGACATCATTAGAGCATGAATGACCACAGAATGGGTCATTGATGCTTCTCCAACCCATTTAGAGATTCACTATCATACACAGGGGCTTCAACACCATCTCCAGGGTCTTTAGCATCTTCAACAAGGTGGCGACTTCAAGATCCAACCTTGTGGGTACAGGGACCTTGTCAAATAGGTACAAGGTGCTTCAAGGCACAAACCCACTCTGTAAGGGGTCCAAGGCATTGCAAGTGGGACTTGGTGGAATCAATGACAACCTGTGGGGCCATCGCAAGTCCATGTTGGCATCAATGACAATTTCATCAACATAAATTTGGAGACATACTTAGTCATAGTTAAGGGAATTTTTCCTGGGTTTGGCTCTTTCAAATGAGTCATTTCAGAATTTTTCCTCCCATTTTTGTTCTATGGTACCTCAAGGTCCAAGAATCATATGGTACATAATGGGAAAATGCAGGTAGCTTGTATCCAATTTTCATGTTCTATGTCAGTACCATTTTAAAGATACAGTTGCTTCAAGTTGAGTAATTTGCATAGCCCAAAAACCAACCTTAAGAAGTTTTTCTGAGTAAAATTGTTATATATAAAGTTTTAAGAACCCAAATTGAGTGCCATAAGTTTCATCATAAAGAAGGAATTCCATAGTATCTATGGTAACAATATTAGAATTATATCTAAAAATTGGACATGTGGCAATCCATACAGTTTTGCTCTCGTATAAAGGAAAAAAATAATAAGTGTTGGGAAACTTACAATAACTTTTATTGACACATCAGAATTAGGTCAAACCTGTGGCATTGTAAAGAATACATATTAGGATACTAAATGACAAATTTTTAGACTTAGAGGGGCCTATATTACAAATATACCTCGATTTGAAAGCCAAGAAGAAAAACGGTCTCCAAATCAGGGTTTTAAAGGTATGTTATTCTAAATTTGCATAACTTTTGACGCGAAGGTTAGATTTAGGTGATTCAAAAACCATTGGAAAGAGGAAACATAGGAGAATATTTTAGAACAATAATATTATCATTTTTTGATTCTATTGTGAATATATTGAGGTTGGAAGTACACACCATAACTACAAAAATTTAAAAGTTGCAGAAGTCTCGTCCTTCAGACCTGGCAGATTGCACCCATGGTGAAGTTCTATAAACCACCTCACACTAGCACCCCAAACAATATGGCCACCCATTATAATTCCAGTAGTTCAGAAAACTCAGAATCTCAATACACATAAATTAATGAATAGATTCAACATATTCAACAAACCATCAACAATTGGGATTAAGCATGGGAAAAAAGTTGGATACAAAATTAGACCATTGGGAGAAGAAGTTGGATGAGAAGTTGAAAATTTTGATAGATAGTGCCACACACAGAGAATAAGATGGGAATTCACAACACAGTGAGACACACCATGAAAACTTCTCATTTAAAATTATTTAGCCAACATTAACCTCCATTTGGTCCTCATAGCGATAAGCCACACTCTATGGATAATAACACCTAGAATCGTTTTCCTAAGTTGACTTAAACATGTTTGACAGTTCTAACCCATCAAGATGGGTCACTTAAATGGAGAATTAATTTTCTCTTCATGGTATCATATATGACATGATGAAACTTAAGGTGGGGTCGTGTACTTGGATCTAGAAGGATGACAATGGTGGGAATGGCATAAAAAGTCCTATGGGTGCAACATCACTTGGATTTTATTTGTTAAATCTCTCCATGAGATTTAAGAGCAAGATCCTCACTATTTGGGGAGGCTTATCAAGTTATTCCAAACAAGCTCAGTCGTAGACTTTATTTAATCCTTTGAGCAATTAGCCATATGTACAATGAACTTAACAATTCTTTCTATAAAGAATGTTTAATTAGTGGCCTTAAGGAGGAAATTTAAGCACACGTATGAATGCAATATCTTACTACTTGGTTGGAGGCGTTGCAGAGGGATCTAGAAGTAGAGACGATGATCAGTGCACAAACCAATAACCCTCTTTCATTCACCGCTCACTCCCTACATAAGTCAATTTGTCAGGCACTATTCCTTCTACTCCCTATAAAGTACAAAACTTGTCTCCATCAGAAATGGCAGGATGAAAAAGACAAGGACTTTGCTATAATTGTGTTAAAAAGTATGCTCCATGTCATAAATTAAAATAACAAAAGGTATTCCACATTAATGTGACAACTCCTACCAATTCTAAAGACACCATTTGGGAAAATACCCCTAAGTTTGAGATTATTGAAGACATTACTTCCATTCAAAAAGAAGTAGAAATTGAAATTCATCACGAAGAACCACTCATCTCTATTCACACTTTATCTAATATTTCATCCGCACAAACCTTGAAACTTTGGTGTTACATCAAGCATTGTAAAGTGGTAGACTTGGTTGATAGTTGAAGCACACACAACTTTATTCACCAATGACTGGCTAGGGAACTCCATTATTATGTCCACTTGATGCCCAACTTTCAAATTTTGATAGCTAATGGCAAGATTATGAAAAGTCAAGGGGATCGTGGAAATATAAAATTCCAATTGGATGGTTATCATCTCAAAACTCATATGTTGGCCATAGATATTGGTGGCTGTGATATGGTTTTTGGGGCATAATAGTATGTACATTGGGGCCAGTTACCATGGAATTTAAGGAATTATACTTGAGCTTTACTTAGGACTCTCATACTCACACCCTCAAAGGACTCCAAGCAAGCTCCCTAGAAATCATAAGTTCTCGTCGGATGGGAAAATTAATGAAGAAAGGTCACTCTGGGATTATTGCTCACTTCGACGCCATCCAAGATCTAGATAACACCACACCTGAAATCCATACTGACTTGCAATGGTTTTAAATATACATCAATGGGTCTTTGAGACGCCAAAGGGTTTACCTCGATCTAGAGGAGAGCATGATCCTGGTATTACCTTGATCATGGGTAATCAACCACCAAATGTATGACCATATATGCATCCATTTCCACAAAAGAACTGAATTATTGAAAAGATAATTTACGAGCTACTAGAGGCAAGAGTCATACGTCCCAACACTAGCCCATATTCATCCCTAGTGGTCATGGTTTTAAAGAAAGAAGGTGATTGGCACATGTGTCCCTATTTCTGTGCCCTCAATAAGTTGACCATCAAAGATAATTTTCCCATCCCAGTAATTGATGATCTTTTGGATGAACTCCACAGGACTAATTTTTTCACCAAACTTGACCTATGTTCAAGATACCACCAAACTAGGATGAAAGAGGATGGCATTCCAAAGACAACTTATTCAACACATAAAGGCCATTATGGGCTTTTGGTAATTCCCTTTGGACTTTGTAATTCCCCCTCTACTTTTCAAAGCCTCATGAATATTTTCAGTCCATGTATTCGTCATTTTCTATTGGTTTTTATTGATGACATTTTTTATTTACAATAAAACTTGGGATGCCCATGTACAACATGTTCATAAAGCCATACAACTCCTTCGAGACCATCAATTATTCATCAAATGCTCCAAATGTGCTTTTGGGGTCTCAAAGGTTGGATCTTTAGGTCACATTGTTGGACAAGATGGGGGTGAAAGTGGATCCAAAGAAGATTTCAACAATGCAAGAATGTCCCCACCCTAAAACCTTTAAGAGATTACATGGGTTTTTAGGCCTTACAGACTACTATAGAAACTTTGTGAAGAGATATGGTAAAATTGCAGCCCCATTGGCAACCCTGCTCAAGAAAAGTGCCTTTTCATGGAACTAAGTTGTAGAACAAGAATTCTCAGTTCTAAATTAATCCATGTGCACCATACAAGTCTTAGCTATGCCTGATTTTTCTAAGAATTTTGTATTGGAATGTGATGCCTTCAGAAAAGGCTTGGGTGTAGTTTTAATGAAAGAATGAAGACCCTTAGCATTCATAAGTAAGCAGTTGTGTGACAATAACTTGGGGAAGTCTACCGATAGGAAAGAAATGATGTCCATCATATATGTATTTGAAACATGATTTCCGTATATAATAGGGCGACGCTTCTAAATCAAGACAAATCACCATAACCTAAAATATTTTTTGGAGAAACAATTTCCATCTCCTGAACAACAAAAATGGGTCACCAAAATGCTTGGATATGATTATAAGATCAACTACAAAAAGCAAATATACAATGTTGTGGAATATTCATGGTTAAGGAAACATGAGGAAGAGGGATCACTATTTTCTTTATCCTCTTAAGTACCTAAATGGTTAGAGGAAGCATGACAAGAATGGATAGCAAATTCTACTACATCTAGCACATTAAATGCCTTTAGGAGGATCCTATCCCTCCCTAGGGTTATACTTGGTAGCAGGATACATTGCAATATAAGGTTTCTCTATTCCTGGTACCTAAATCTACCTTAAAACATAAAACGTTAACATTGTTGTGTTCATCTCCTTTAGCAGGTCACTCAAAATTTCATGAAACTTATGCATGAGTTAGGCGCTCATTCTTTTGGGAAGGCATGAAAAATGATGCCCTTAATTTGGTAGTAGAATGTGACACTTGCCAAAGTACCAATGGGGAGACAACAAACACTCCTAGGGAATTGCAACCACTACCAATCCCAACCAGTATTTGGAACAACAATTTCATGGATTTTATTATTGGTCTTCCGAAAGTAGGTAAAAAATCAATGATCAGTGGTAGTTGATTGAATTTATTAATATTCCCACTTTTGTGCTCCAACGCCCATTTACCCCGATGATGGTGGCCCAAATGTTTATAGACCAAATTTTCAAACTTCTTGGCATGCCTACCTCCATTGTATCATATTGTAACCCCACATTCAGAAGAAAATTTTGGCAAGAACTATTTAAACTACATGGAACCCAGTTACAAATGAGCAGATATTATCATCCACAAATAGATGGTCAGACAAAAGTAGTCAACAAGTGCCTTGAAACCCATTTATGATGTTTTGCATCTGAAAAGTAGCACTAATGGGAATAAAGGTTACCATTAGCAGAATAATGGTATAATACCACTTATCACGAGGCTACAAAAATGACACCATATGAGGAATTCTATGGAAAACAACCACCCTTAGTGGTTTCTTATCTACTAGGTACTTCCAAAGTACATGCAATAGATAATTTTCTTCATAATCATGATGCCACTCTTTGCACACTCAAGGAAATTTAGCAATGGACCAAAATCACAAGAAGCAACAAGCAGACCAACACTACTCAAAGAGTTCATTTGTAGAAAGTGACCAAGTGTTCCTTCACCTACAACCTTATAAGAAAACCATTCTTAAAGTTAAAGCACATCAGAAGCTCACATCAAAGTTTCAAGGCCCATATAATATTGTTTAATGCATTGGTTAGGTCACCTACAAATTAGAACCCCCAATACACTCCAAGATTCACCAAGTATTTCATTGTCTCTTATTTAAAGAATATAGTGGGTCAGAATTGTAAAATTCAAACTACCTTACCTAAACTAGATGAAGAAGGCTCCATTTGGCTCCAACGAAAAGTAGTTTTGGACACTAGGTAGCCTGAGCTATGTCAGTGCACTATCTATGAAGTTTTGATTAAATGGAAGGACACCTCACCAGAAGATGCTACTTGGGAACCATCAACAATTTTGCAGAAATTTCCTCATCTCCATCGATGAGGACAATGCTAGTCTTGAAGGGGGGAACATGTTAGGGACCTACCCTAACTTCCCTACTTTATCTATGTACAAGGCCATAAGGCCCATTAGTTAGTTACTGGGTAGTTGTTTAATGTAAAAGGGCCTTCCTTATTGATTAAAGGCCCTTAGGTGGTTGATCCTCATTAATACCAAGACCATAAATACTTAGGATTGGGCTATTGAAGTACTATGTATAGAGTAGTAAGATATGTAATGTGAATTCAATAATTATCATTGTATTTGAAGCTAGTGCTCTTGGAGGTTACCCCTTTATAGACGCAAGTGAATGTTGTTTTCTATTCCATCTATTTTTCTTGTATTTTTCTATATTTTCTACAAATTCAAGGGTTTCATCATATTACAAATACATTTAACAATTTTCCCATTTACTTATGTCAAATCAAGAAGAAATAAATAGCTAATATAGCTAAAAGTCAAATTTGAAAAATTGCACAAGATATGGACCACTGAAAACTTGATATATAAGCTCAAGATGAAGTGCAAGTAGATTCCATAGCCTTCTCTCAAGGTTGGCACAAAATATCTAAAGATCAAAAAATCCCCAACTAGGGTAAATCATCAAACCCTGGGTCAACCCATAATATCAAATGTGCAAAATCTCTCCAACACATCCTCCAATGCAAGAAACCCTCCTCTTCTCTTATTCTCCACCAATCCACTTTGGTGTTTTCTCTCAAAACCTAATATCCAATCTTCAAGGGTAAAACCCTAATGCTTGATTTCCAAGATGGTCTAAGCAATTCCAAGAAGACCAATAAACCCTAGTTCCTCAAGAGAGAGAGTGAGATACAAGTACAAATGAAGACTCCAATAGAGAGAGAGAGGATAAGTGCGCTCCTCTTCTAAGTCATGTCTCTATGTAATAGTGAGAAAGAATGATCACACAAGTGATATTATCATCTCTAGTACATTCTTCAAGAAGAAACCCTAGTCATAAGAATCAAGCTCCAACAAGTATGTCTCATATAGATTTCACAACTCCTCCTAGAGTTCACGACGAAACCCTAGCAACTCTTTCTAAGAAACTAAGTACAAATAAAATGGTACAAACAATGATACGAAAGGAAAGAATCTATGATTCCTATATTTATATGAGCTACAATGTGACATATAGGACACTAGGCCCTTCTCCATGATATAAAACACTACTCATCCCAAGTAGGGTGCTCTCCAAGCAAGTGGTTCATCCATGTGGTCATCATTAAGGGGATCCATTGATTGAGCAAGATAACCCCAATGCCTAAGGGGATAAGACCAAGCCAACACCATCTTAAGGTCAAGAATCCATTGAGAAAGCAATCTCAACTATGCATATCAATAATTAATCATCTCTCATGTTGCAATACATCTCAAACCATATAGGGGTTGAACATACACCATGTACCCCAAATCCCATTAAGTACCACCATACTTGGTGTAAACACTTTTGGAGTAACCTGGAAATTTAATAGCAAACTATCCTTGTCCAAGGATGTTATTTTTTGTGTATGCGAAATTAGTTTCCTAAGAACCTACAACTTTGTTTGGTATAATCTCGATTCTAAAAGTAGTATCTCGTACTAGGTGTTGCTTTTTCATTCTTGTGTTGTTCATTGTTAGGTGTTTTGTGCCCGTTCCAACTACTTACACCTACTCTTTGGTACACTTGGGCACCAAATTTCATACCCATACAAGAGAACCAACCTAATGAGACATGTTTTGGAGAGGGAATTTCGTACTTTCTGACCCTAAATATACTTCGATCCACGTCTATTTGTAGAGAGATATCTTTACACCCCCTTTGGGATCTTTTCCTTATGCACATATCCTAACTCATTTTTTCATTAAAATCCAAACCTAAGTATTTGTAACCTTTTGTTATTTCTAATAGTTATCCATCAAAGTTAAATCAGGGTTGTGCTTTGTCTTTTCTCTTTAAACACAAATTTCATTGACTTGGTTTTCCCCATGTGCACACACATCCCAACCTCAGGTATATTAGGTTCTAATCTATGCTGGAAAGTTGTGTATTTCTATACTGATGAGTGTTGTGTTCTCCACATAAAGCAAGATCTCAATTATAATCCCTACTATATTCACCACACCCCACCTTTAATGTTTATCTAGTCTTCTAGTTTGTCTATGCAAAGTCTAAAAGGTGTAGGGGAGTGAGGGAAACTTTGCTTTACCCCATTGTCATTATTTAAGCTTTCAAAAAACCCTTTGTTGGTTCTAAATTTCCCGCTTATAGGTTCATAAATTCAAGGCATTGTTTCCCTCAAATTAGCTAGGAACCCCATTTCTACCAACCTCTCCCATGGTTCTTCCACAGGACATTGTCAAAGAATTTCTTGAATCGATGAATCAACACCATAAATATTTACCTTTGTTATCCCAATTTGCATCTATTATATGTATGAGTTTGATGTGGAGGTTTATGGTGGATACACGCGTGATTTGATAGCCTATGATGGAGTGCTTTAGATGAAAACCTACTTAACATTTGTCTATTTTTCCCTTAGCCTCAATACACTTAAATTTTTATTTCCACAATACCACATATCAGTTCCATGAACATCGAGCTAATAATGTTAGTATTGTAATTCCAAAGGTTGTTCTTGTCTCCCTTGTTAAGCATGGACATGATCAAGCTTGTTGCCTAGATGCTCATAAATGCTTCCTTAACCATTTTGTTGAGGAGGGTTGTGACGTGGTGGAAAAGGGAGTCCCTCCCCCACTTTAGGAATTATGCTTGCACTGAGTCGATGTTCCTTGGTTTCCCTACTACCATCCTTGATTAATATCTATAAGTCTTCCTGAATGAAAACATCATTGACTATCTTGATTTTAGGTATTCATTTCCTTGTTCTCAATATTTTGTGAAGGTTTCTCACATGGGACGTTGCTAAAGTGTAATTTCATTTTCTTGAATTTGCTTTTGGGCCTATAATTGTTTCCAAGTTCTTCTTGGTCATATATGTAATGTATTACTATCTCATCTTACAAAAACGTTCTTATGTTATTTTACCATCATCTTGTATTGGTCGAGGTTCCCCTTGCTCTTATATCTCTTGTATTTAGCCCTTGCCTTTTTTTATCTCTTCATGGAACCATGAGCTCATTGGGAATTTGTGTTAGATGCTCCCCTCCATCTCCTTGGTTGCTTGGGTTAACACTTTCCTATTTTTTTATTATTACCTCCATCGTTTCTTCACATTAGCCATTCACGTCTTTATATTTGAGAAAACTTACTTGGTTAGGTGTATTCAACTTATTTCAATGGGCATTTTGAAAAACCATGTAAAAATAGTTATAAATATATATATTCTATATATATAGTTATATGTATTCTCTCTCTCTCTCTATATGGTGCTTATAAATAATTAGAATAAAGGATTTATTTATTTAATGATATTTAATTTAAATATTCTAAAAAACATGTGAAGCATTGTATTATTAGTAATTCTAATGCCATGTTTTTACTTTATTTATTATCTATGTGAGGTCCATAAAAAATGTGAATCTTACCACTACCATCACATCTCCCATGAATAAGATTTCATTAAATACTCATAATCCATGTATCGTATCAAGTTTTCACCACATTATAAATAATTAACAGATTTCAAAGCATGCTTATTACATTCATTAAGTTAATGAAACTCTTTGGGTCACTAAGGGGGTTCCTTCTATATCAATAATAAGTTCAAGTTAGGGACATAAGATGAACATGCACTCGATATGATATATTGTGAATATTGCGATTATTAACTTTGTTGGATGTTAGTTGAAAATGCAGGGTAAAGAAGTGGATCACTGAAAAAATAAATTCAAGGCTAGTCATGTACACTTGTGAAAACAAAAACAAAAATTACCTTACAAGGGTGTCAACTAAAACCAAGAAAAAATAAACTTAGGAGTATTTTACACTTCAATACAAGCAAATAATTTTTTAGTATCCCTTCGTTAATATGGATACTAAGAATAAATTATGTCATACATTAAGTAAGTGAGATCCAATAGAGTCCCAACAATTAATAAAACAAAGAATCATTCACAACAAATATTGACTAAACAACTCAAGAAATTTCTTCAAAAGATAAAGAGCAAGAGATGAAGGTCCCTATAGCAAAGGACATCAAATGTACAATTTCACATGCCTTCTAGAGTTTTCCAAACGATATTGGGAATTCCTCTCATCACTACCTTCATCAAACTATGTCAAAATTGTTTGAACTAAAGTGAAAATAATGAATGGTGAAGATTTAGAACAATCCTCGGTGTCCTAATGATTGTTAGGAGAGCATGCAATGATCTAAATTCAAAGAAATGTGCTATATTCCTCTTAGATATTCTATGTGCATGCATGAAGGAATGAATCCTCAAATTAATGTGCAAAAAACATCAAAAGAGAGGTCAAAGGGAGGAAACATCATGATTTTGAAAATGAAACCCCCAAATCATGTTGATTTGTACACTCTATGTATTCCTAATGCTAAGCATAGTCTATTACAATTAATAGCAGTGAAATGCATGAAACAATGGAATTGTGTGATATACATAAGCGAGAAAATTTGGAAGGGTAAATAATGACATTGGCTTTGGCTAAGCACAAGTGGGTTTCATGAAAGTCTAAAGTGGTTACATGGTTCCTCAAAATGATTGCAGATTGGACCACATAGTAATTAAATGTTTCAAAGGCTCTATCAAAGGTGACTCTAAGGGAGTTAAAGAAATAAATGAAGAGGAAATCAAACAAGAGAATGATGACTCAAGTAGGTTTTCACCCTACTACACTTGATTTGTCGAGTTTGTTTATGATTGAGGGTGTAAATATTTAGATGATCCATTATTTGACGAAGGTGTCGTCCTTTTTGTGGAAGGAAATCTGGTGAACATATCTCTTTTCATGAGTTCATTTATTTACACTGTTTATAACATAGATTTTACATCGTTAATGAAGATCATAGATCCTTAATGGTGAGATCATTGGATCCTTTGCTTGTTATTTCCATTACTGCAAGTAATGGAAAACTGGAATGTGTGCTTGTATTAAAGCACAAATCAAAGTTGGACTTTATCATGGAGAATATTGTGATGCAGGAAGAAGATCTCAAGTGATTAGATGAGGAGGCCAAGAAATCTCTAAAGGTCATTAGTGATTCGTTACATGCTCAAGAATATGTGGTAAACATTTATGGGTACCCTACAATCCTTGTTATCACTCACTTTGTCTTAATGGTTGTTCAACCTATATCGTAGTATGAAGATAATGCTTTTTTGTTTGTTTGATAGGGATGTTTCCCATTTTGAGAACCTGGTGTCTGTATGTCCATATAAAAGGGTTAACAATATTGTTCAAATCGAAAATCTACTCACAAATACAATGAATTGAACTAAAACTAATTTTATCTTGGTCGAATAGGAGTTCAACTTTTTATGAACATAAATACTGAATATTCTCACCAAAAGAAAAATCTAGAATAAGGGGGGGGGGGGGTGATCTGATACTTTCCATGTAAGATGATAAATAAATATTCCTTTAATAAATCATGTATCTTAACTAGGAGTTTAAAGGCATTGTTTTGAACTCTTGTCAATGATTAAGGTCCAATTCCTATGCCTTTTGTTTAGCTTGGATGTTGATGCTATATTTGTTCTTGAGTGTGGAATATTCTTGGTTCATTGAGTGACATGAATATTGTAGGTTCATTGACTTATGTGTAGTATCGGTGACATTAATATTGTAGGTTCATTGACTTATGTGTAGTCTTAGTGACATGATTTGAAATAATGCCAAGTGGGGAAGCTACCTTTTATGATTGAATTATAGAGATTGTTAGAGAATGTGAAACCCTTCATGGATATATTTTATGAAAGGTTCAAATAAGTATTGATCTTAGATAGAAGAAAAAAATTCATTAGAGCCCAATTCTTGCAAGTGTATCAATATTGATCTAAAAAAGAAGCTCCCCCAACACATTTATCTATTAGCAATTATAGGTGTTCACTTTAAGGAAATCAAATATTCAAACTTGCTTAGTGATTGCTTTGCAATTAATCTCATGAACATCAAATTTGATATTTACCTCACTACAAAAACAATTCAACTCCACAATAGAACAATCCTTTGTATGTACAATGACTTAAGTCAACTTTAAAGACTCTTTAGTGTTGAATTAACAAGTTCATGCTTTATATAATCAAGGTGTGACACCTAATGCTTAGAGTCAAGGAGGTCATACTTTGGACAAGTGTGATTGATCCTTTTTACATACAATAAAATATATACTAATTCATTTTCCCTCAAAGAATTCGGTCCATTTATGACCCCCCCCGCAAAGCCCTAGAATACTTGAAATTGAGGACCATTCCAATGTTCCTTTTTGTCTCACTTCCTATTTATATATGGAGTCATGAATTTCACCTCAAAGAGCATGTTCTAATGTATTTTTTCCTCTCTTTATTATCTCCTTATTCCATCACATGCCATGGATAGAGACAAAGTTTGGTGAAAGAAATACAATAAAAGGAATGAGGGGGGATGTAATCCTCTTCAATAGTGAAAAGACAATAAATGATGGCTCTAGCTTGCATCGTAAATCACATATGTAGGAAACTAAGCAACCTTGAGGGCATCTACATGTTGCTTTAAGAGACTTTCTAATTGATAACAAGTTCAAGGAGCTAGTAGATGAAACCCTTACAGATTAATTTTGTCCATTATTTCTTGGAAAGTGAGATGGATGACTATCCATAGGCACAAGATACTTCTAAGAATTGTATTAAAGGATGCTGACATAGTATGTAGTATTTATCTAATAGGTAAAATGTATAGGATTTGAGTTAAGATAATGAATGGATTACTATATGACCCTTTATGGTTAATTGATCACCGACAAGCAAGGGAATTAGCGGTATTATGTTACTCATTACACAACTATATTCTAACACATGGATCAGACCCTATTGATAAGTATCTTCAGGTGTCTATTTTAATTAAAGATCAAATAATAGGGTTTATTTTGTTTTTTATCCTAATTCTTATAAGTAATTTATCTTTGGAGTTGGACAACATCATCACTTACAGATGTATATTAGATACTTGGATATAGTTTTTAATATGGCTGAACATATAGCAAATTGAAAAGGGGGCCTTGGCCAAACCCTAAAATGGAGTGAGAATCAATCATGAAATAAATGCAAAGATTACATTCAAATAATTAACCCCCTTTGGAAGCAATGGGATTTGGATCATGTAGGTCGATTCACTTGGTTTAGTTTACATAAGGGTTGTAATCATATACGGGGACACTTGGATATTATAAGACCCCAATGAGGAGCTTTCCTTCATAAGGAAAATATGAATTATTGGCATGTTGATTAATGATACAAGCCAATCGCCACTATTGTTACAGTTGATCGTAATGATGATGATCTCACCCTTCCTTATTTCAAGCTCAACATCTCATACCTAGGTTCAAAGGACTTTTTTGCTTCAATGCATAGAATTTAAAATATTTCTCATGGGCCTTAAGAGGAGAAATGATGGCTTTTATGGTGAGAGTCTGCCATTCACATAATTGTTAAGAACATTAGAGAATGGAGGAGGTTAGAAACATATTGATGCAAGAGAAAATCTAGAAGAAGGGAAATATTTTTTATTATTTTATAATTCCTCTCTCCAAGAACACATTGCTAATAGGGAACAATTTATTGGAAGTGAAGAAAAGTATGCAATGAATGGGTTGAAGTGTGTTATCTCCTGTAATGGATCCAATTCATGGATGAGCCTTCTAAGTTTTATTTTGTCCTCAAAATGAAGAATGTTGTGGTCTCCAAAAGGTACCTTCACACAACAACCAAGCAAAAAAATTTCATGCTTTCCAAAAATATTAAAACCCTAATCCCTAAATGCTCATGAAGAGAGAAAGTCTAACCCATTAAGATTAAGGAAAATAACAAAATATAAAATAGAATGAACCATGAAACATTATATTTTTTTGGTGTGGCGAATGAGAGTGATTTCATTAATCAATATTTTTTTTAAATAATGATGATATGTGAAGGTAGAGGACTTCCATTTTCCAATACTTCAGGTTGATTCCTCTCTTAGGAACCTAGGGGCCACTTGCTTTTCTTCTATTATATGAATGCAAAGTGGGCACTTGCGAATTTTGCAACATAACATAAGTATGATTGAAATATCCTCAACCCATGTGGAAGTGGTTCTCAAATATAATGTTGATGCATCCTATGTTTTTTATCATAATTATGATCCATTACTTGTGAACCCCAAAATATTAGTCGTTTACCCCTGTTAGACCTCTTAATCCTAAGTTTTATAGTCTAGGTATTTTCTAGTATTATATTAAAAGAATAAATTAGTTTAATGTGCAAGTAGATTTTGAATAGGATTGTTTCTTTGTAAATGACACCTATCATTTCCATGTGATTATTTGATTGGTTGTTGTCCTACTTCTTAGTATAGGTTTGAGCTTTATAAACAAGCTCTCTTCTCTATGAGAGGTTAAGAGAGTCTTGTGAGATTTTTTGTATTGTTCTTTTCCTTATTAATAAAATTGTGTGTCTAAGGACACTTCTTCATCATTTGGTATCATAGCAACAATTTTCAAGGAATTCAAGGAAGAAGCAACAATTTTCAAGGACGAAGTCAAGGAAGAAGCAACAATTTTCAAGGGTCAATTTTCAACAAGGATCAAACTTATTAAGAAACAGTCAGACATAGAGACCACAAAACCAAAATAATCAAACATGAAGGGATATGAGTCAAATCACTTGTGGAAGATGTAATAGAGTTGCTCATTCTGCAATCGACTGTAGAACATAAAATAACAAGCTTCCAAAGTATAAACAACCTTCAAATTCAACGCAGTATGCAAATGACAGTAATCAAGGGAAACAAGAAGATGAAAGTGGTTTTGAGTTTGTTTTTTCCACTCTCCAACAGTCACAAGATTTATTATCTACTAATAGTGATTTCGAAGATGCTTGGTTGTTAGATACATGGGCAACTCAACATATTATCTTTAGAAAAGATTTCTTTTGGTCTTTCAATGAATGTGAGCTCAATTCAGTTTTTTAGATGATGACACTATACATATACCTCAGGGAAAAGGTTGTGTAAAAGTTTATCTTCCTGGTATTGGTGAAAAGCTAATATCAAATATCTGGTATGTTCCAACCTTCAAGAATAACTTACTATCCTTAGTAACAAGACGACAATCATGTCATGCAATTTCAATGAGAGATGGGTTAATTAAAATTCACTCAATCAAACTGAATTATAAAACTGTCATGACAGGGTATGAAGATGGAAAGCTTCTTAGAATGAAAGGAATTGTCATACCTCGAAAGCATGATTTTGTAGCCATAGTAGAGTTAGAGAACTCTCCTATAAGATTATGGCATGCTAGATATGGACACTTAAATTTTGACAGTCTCTCTCAACTTCAAAAGCAAGAAATGGTGAAAGGGTTGCCCACTTTCAAAAATATAAATGGAATATGTAAAGCTTGCATCTATGGAAAATAAAGTAGAGAATAAATTCCTACTTCATCTTGGCAAGAAAACAAATGTTTGCAACTTATTTATAGTGATATTTGTGGGCCTTTGGAAACTTCTCTAGGAGATTGTAAATATTTCTTACTCTTTATTGATGATTTTACCCGCATGACTTGGGTATACTTTCTGAAAGCAAAATCTAAAGGTTTTGAAAAGTTTAAAGAATTTCAAAACTTGGTTGAAAGAGAAACTAAAGAGAAGTTTGGAACTCTGAGAACGGATAATGGTGGAGAGTTTACTTCCAATGAATTTCAGAATTACTGTAAAGATAGAGGGATCAGGAGACATTTCACTAATGCATATACTCCACAACAAAATGGAGTTACTAAAAGAATGAATCGTACTTTAATGGGAATGGCAAGATCCATGATGCAGTTTAAAAGACTTTCTTCTTCATATTGGGCCGAAGCAGTACATACTGCAGTATATTTAAGGACCAGATCTCCAAAAAATTCTTTGGATGGAGTTACACCATATGAATCTTGGTATGGATATAAGCCTAAAGTGAAACATCTTAAAGTTTTTGGTTCTATTTGTTATGCCTTAGTTTCAACGGAGAAAAGAACTAAGCAGGATTCTCGAAGTATCAAATGCATCTTCATTGGCTATTACGATCAAAAGAAAGGGTATCGTTTGCTTTTTGATGGAAAATTTATTGTGAGTAGGGATGTGATATTTGATGAAACAGAAAGTGCAAATTCAGATGAAATAAATAATATCCTTTGTCGATTAGAAAAGAAAAACATTAAGATTAAGGGTAAGTTAAAAAACAAACTAGTTCAGTCTTTATGGTTTGAAAAGGATATTGTTTCAACCGAGATTCTTCCTTCATCAAATCAAGAAATTTCACAACCTTCAAATGGTAATGAGAAGAATTCTTCTGATAGTGATACTTCAAGTACAAAATCTTCAAATTCAGAAAGCAACTCAGTTTATATATATCAAAATCAACTTTTTGATAATAATGATGAGACTGAGACAAGTGCGGAATCTACTCTACATCAAAGACCAAAATGGGCCATACAACTTATAAAAGATGTCCATACTGATGAAGTGAAAAAAATAGGAACAAGAAGTTCTTCAACACAAGAAACAAATGTTGCATCTGTTACTTCCACTGTGTTGGAGTCATTTACCCAACATGCACACTTAATTTGGTCAATTTGGCCTTGTTAAACCACTATCCTAAGTTTAATTGACTTAATCAGCATCAGATGATCACACTATGACATTAGCATGAGCACACCCACGCCTACCTTCAATAAAGGAGGCCAACTAAGCCTTCACCTTCAATTGGGGAGGTTAATTGGGCTTCCTTCTTCTATCAGGGAGGCTAATTGGGCTTCCTCCTTCAGTCGCGGAGCCATTCTGGGGTGATCTGAGTGTCATAAATGCACCTAATTGCTAACTGATTGTTACAATCAGTTAAGCTGAGTTGTGAAGGTGCTTCCATTCATTATTTGATTATTTTTATTATTATTTATGAACTAGAGACAACTAGGGCACCTCCAACCACTTCTGATGACTAGTTTGACTTTACTTAACCTCATTGGGGTTCATTGGAGTTAATGATGCGCCAGCACTTGTTGATTGGCATGCAGTGACATGTGTCTGAGCTACTTTTAGTTAGACTCAGTCATGCATTGCACTCCAATACAGTTAGGACTCAATTGAGTCAATGACGACTTGATCAATGGGTTAACTAGGTGTGTTTACGGTGGCTAACATTCAGTTAAGCTACACCCATTCATTCAATTCGAATAACCTCCTTGGGAATTCGAATTGTCTTGGAATTCATGCACCTTGCATGATCATTGTATTGTATTACTCATTCT
Organism: Pseudotsuga menziesii; assembly: GCA_001517045.1. Classification (NCBI taxonomy): domain Eukaryota; kingdom Viridiplantae; phylum Streptophyta; class Pinopsida; order Pinales; family Pinaceae; genus Pseudotsuga; species Pseudotsuga menziesii. Next base: position 252,191 of record LPNX010889472.1, on the reverse strand, counting down.
TTATTGATTATACAGACCTGCTACTCCTATTGCAGCACCATTATGCCATTTTCATGCTTAATTGTTTGAAATATCTTATGAGATTGTGTTTTAGTCCCTAGATTACTGTGACAGATTAATATGATATTAGAGCTCACGGTGGGATGAAGCTCAGATCTCTCAAAAACATGGTTTTTAACAGATCTTGCATGAAAAATTAAGCAAAAAGCTCAAAATTCCAGCACTGCACTAGAAGCAAAGGCTTACCACTTAATACCCCAAATTAAGGAATTGTTGATCAAGATTGCTTAATTAATTATGTTGGATGTGATGAAAGCCTAAAATGTGCAGACTGTTTGACCTTACGGTGCCCCTTTCCTTGTGATTTACAAGTTTTAACAGGTGAAAAGCATTCGCTACAACAGTTTGAGATGGCTTCTTTTGTCAAACTCTTGACTCCGTTCAATTTCCATTCATGGAAAGGAGATATGGAGATCCAACTACATGCCAGAGGACTTTACTGGGTCACTATGGACACTGAAGAAGAGCCTACTCATGTGATAGACAAAGCTAGATTCTTGAACAAGAAAGATGAAGCGTTCAGTTTCTTGTGCCTCTCTATTTCCAAGGATCTTCTTTTCCACCTCTCGGGATTGAAGAATCCAAAGGAAATTTGGGACAAATTTGACACCTTGTATGGAAAACAGGATGATTTGAGAGTTTATCAGCTTGAAAACAAGTTGATGTCTCTCCAACCTTCCAATTTCGAGACCTTAAATGATTTTTTCACAAAGTTCAAGCACATTGTCTTACTGTTGAAGCAGTGTAAGGTGGATAAGGAGGATGATCAACTAATCCTCGCCATTCTCTCCAAACTTGGAGCTGATTATTCAGTGTTTGTCTCTACATTCCATGCGGGGAAGCTCATAACCCCTGGATGGAAGATGCCTTCACTCAATGCCTTCATTGAGTCCCTCACAAGTGAACATGATAAGCTTGTCCAAATGGGGATCATCAGACCCTCCCATGATGAAGCCCTCTATGCTTCAGGGCCCAAATATATGAAGGGTAAAGGAAAGCAACAGAAGAACCCAAAAACCAAATTTGAAGCTCCTAAGCCTAAAGTTGAAAACCAGCAGCATGAAGAGCCTTCCGGCTCGAAGAAGAACAAAAACAAAGGGTACCATGGAAAGGAAAAAGTCAAGTGTTCGTACTGCAAGAAGGGATTCCACCCTAAACATGCCTGCTTGAAAAAGAAACTTGATGAAGCTACTTCTCTTCTTGAGAAAAATCACATCAATCTTCCGGAAGGCTTTCGGAGGAGAGATTCGTAATATCGGGAACCACATCATGAAAGAGGTCATGCTCTCATGGCAAGCACTTCGAAGTCCAATGCTCTTTTGGTATATTTTGGAGCTTCGAATCACATGATGGTTGAAAAAGACTCCTTCTCATCTTTGGAGATTGAAAAAACCATTCCCATCCACATGGGAGATGAATCCACAATCATATCAAAAGGACAAGGTACTATAAATCTTGAGGATGGTTATTTTTCCAATGTTCTGTATGTACCATCTCTTGCATCAAACCTTCTAAGTGTTTATCAAATGACACATATGGGAGTACCAAAGAGAGTCTCCTTGAGCCCAAATGATGTAGAGATCACAGAACTTGCATCCTAAAAACTTGTAGCAAAAGGCCTTGCAAACCATCATGCAAAAGCATACGAGTTGTCCCATTTTGTGGTGGATGCAAAGCCCACCACATTGCTGACTCATGGAAATGAGGTTAGTAGACTGTGGCATGAGAGGTTCAGCCACCTGAAATTCAAGTACTTGCAGCAATTACAGAATAATTCCATGGTTGAAGGCCTCCCAGTCATCAAATCTACCACCAGAATTTGCAAGGGTTGTGTTTTTGGAAAGCACCCTGAGCATAAGTTTGACCGGGGGAAGGCAAGCTGAGCATCATGCATCTTGGGGCTGATACATTCTGATATTAGCGAACCCATGCCTACCACATCCGTGAATGGATCAAGGTACGTTCTCAATTTCATTGATGATTTTTCTAGATACACATGGGTCTTTTTTATCAAAAAGAAATCAGAAGTCTTGGAAAAATTCACTGATTTGAAGGCACTAATTGAGAATGCATCTGGGAAAAAGATCGATATTTTGAGATCTAATAATGGCAGGGAATATATAAGTAATGAGTTGCTACATATATGTTCCCAAAATGGTATTAAGATCCAACATTTAGTCCCCTACACTCCCCAGCAGAACGGTGTAGCGGAGAGAAAGAATTGGTCTCTCAAGGAGATGACCAGTTGCATGCTGGAAGCAAAGAAGTTGCTGCAAATTTGTGGGCTGAAGCCATGAATTCTGCAACATACATTCAGAACAGAGTGCCACACTCATCCGTGAAAGGGAAGACCCCTTTCAAAGCCTACTTCGAACACAAGCCGGATGTGTTGAATCTCAAGGTGTTTGGGTCCACTGCATGGGCCCAAATTCCACATGATAAAAGGAGGGCTTTGCAAATGCAAAGCATCAAATGTTTGTTTATTGGATATCCTGATGTATCTAAAGGTTTCAAGAAGAACCCGGTTTGATTTCCTAAGAGCAGGTATTGCACTCTCTTGTCCTGATTATTCGCTGTCCGAATATTGTTATTTAATGATAAGTTTAGATCCTAAGTCTTACTAGCATGCTCGAAAGGATCTAAGATGGCAAGCTGCCATGGATGAAGAGATGAATTCTCTTTAGAAAAACACTACTTGGGATCTAGTTTCTCTTCCTCTGGGGAGGAAATTGGTTCAATGCAAATGGGTGTTTCGGACTAAGGTTGCTGCTAATGGCACAACCTGCAAATATAAGGCAAGGTTGGTAGTAAAAGGTTTCTCCCAGGTCCAAGGTGTGGACTACCATGAGACTTTTGCACCGGTTGCAAAAATGACTCCATCCGCCTAGTTTTGGCAATTTTTGCATCTAAGCATTGGGAAGTGCATCATATGGATGTTGAGTCCGCCTTTATACATGGAGATATTCATGAGGAGATATAAATGAAGAAGACAGAGGGATACATTTATGATTCATATTTGGTTTGCAAACTAAAGAAGTCACTATACCGGTTAAAACAGGCCCTAAGAGAGTGATATTCCAAGATGGATGCCTTCCTTCTCTCGCAAAACTTCCAAAGGTGTAAATCAGATCTGAATGTGTATCTAAAATAGTCTGATGGTAATTTTCTTATTATTGGTTTATATCTTGATGACTTATTGATTACAGGTAGCACAGTTGCTTCTATTTCAATCATAAAAACTGCCCTCCACAATGCATTTGAAATGAGCGATTTGGGGCTCTTGAAGCATTTTCTGCGGCTCAAAATTGAGAAAAATATTGATGGGATAATGGTCACTCAGTCCAAATACATATCAGACCTGTTAGTTAAGTTTAACATGGCTAAATGTAATGCTTCTCCGTTCCCTTTCCTTTCAGGGGTCATCCTTTAAGAACAAAAAAGCACACCTTCCATGGACTGCACTATTTATTGACAGTTGATTAGTAGGTTGCTTTACTTGACTCATTCTCGGCCTGATATATGTTATGCTATGAATGTTGTGTCAAGATACATGCAGCAGTCTCATGATATTCATTGGAATGCAGCCAAGAGGATCCTCCAGTATATTCAGGGAACCAGGACCTACGACATTCACTATGCTACAGACTTCGAGCTAGAGCTGGTTGGTTACACAGATTCCGATTGGGGGGGTGATTCTATTGATCAGAAGTCTACTTCCAGATATGTCTTCATGTTTGGTGGTGGCCCCATTTGATGGTCTAGCAAAAAGTAGGCCGCCATAACATTGTCTTCAGCAGAGGCCGAGTACCGAGGAGCGGTGAATGCTTGCATCCAAGCTGTTTGGTTGCAAGGAATTCTTTCAGAGTTTGATCTTGGTATTACTTTGTCCACTATCCTCTTTTGCGACAATTAAAGTGATATTAAGATATCCACAGATCTAGTTACCAGGCAGAGGACCAAGCATGTAGAGATACACATGCACTATATCAGGGAATTGGTGCATGACAGGACCATCATTTTGCAATACTGCCCTACTGATGAGCATATTGCAGACATCTTCACCAATAGATTTTTAGAAAAGAAGTTCACTTACCTTCGTTCACTGTTGGGGGCAAGTTCATCAGGGTGATCAGACTACTTTTAGTGTTCATATTGAGGGGGGGTTTTCCCCACTGGGTTTTCCCTCTTTCCTCACTTAGATTTATTTTTGAGCATTGTTTGAGTTACATTATTGTATAGGGTGACCTATGGCCTTTGTTGCTGGGGCCCTAGCATTTCATGCATTTTTTTAACTCCTCTTGAGTATAGCTTAAGGGGGGGTGTTGGAGTCATTTACCCAACATGCACACTTAATTTGGTCAATTTGGCCTTGTTAAACCACTATCCTAAGTTTAACTGACTTAATCGACATCATATGAGCACACTATGACATCAACATGAGCACACCCACACCTACCTTCAATCAAGGAGGCCAACTAAGCCTTCACCTTCAATTACGGATGTTAAATGGGCTTCCTCCTTCAATCAGGGAGGCTAACTAGGATTCCTCCTTCAATAGCGGAGCCATTCTAGGGTGATCAGAGTGTCATAAATGCACCTAATTTCTAACTGATTGTTACAATCAGTTAAGTTGAGTTGTGAAGGCACCTCCATTCATTATTTGATTATTTTTATTATTATTTATGAACTAGAGACAACTAGGGCGCCTCCAACCACTTTTGATGACTAGTTTGACTTCAGTTAACCTCATCGGGGTTCATTGGAGTTAATGATGCACCACCACTTATTGATTGGCATGCAATGATATGTGTCTGAGCTACTTTTAGTTAGACTCAGTCATCCATTGCACTCCGATACAGTTAGGACTTAGTTGAGTCAATCACGACTTGATCAGTGGGTTAACTAGGTGTGTTTACAGTGGCTGACATTTCGTTAAGCTACACCCATTCATTCAATTTGAATGACCTCGTTGGTAATTCGAATTGTCTTGGAATTCATGCACCTTGCATGATTATTGTATTGCATTACTCATTCTTTATTGATTATACAGAGCTGCTACTCCTATTGCAGCACCATTATGCCATTTTCATGCTTAATTGTCTGAAATCTCTTATGAGATTGTGTTTTAGTCCCTAGATTACTGTGACATATTAATACACTGAACCTGATTCTTTTTCTAAAGCAATGAAACAAAATGAATGGAAAAAAGATAATCTTAGTGAATACAACTCTGTACTAGAAAATGGAACTTGGAAATTAGTTGATTGTCCATCTAATGTTAAACCCATAGGTTGCAAATGGGCTTATCGAGTAAAGTACAAGTCAAATGGCGAAGTTGATAAGTATAAAGAAATATTTGTAGCTAAGGGATTTGTTCAACAAGAATCCATTGATTATGTTGAAACTTTTGCTCCAAAAGCTAAGTGGAATACAATAAGAATAGTTATAAATTTGGCTGCACATAGTGGTTGGAAAGTACATCAAATGGATGTTAAAAGTGCATTCCTAAATGGATATTTGAAAGAAGAAGTTTTCATGACTCAACCCTAAGGATTTGTGGTTGAAGTACAAGAACATAAAGTCTGTAAACTCATAAAGGATTCATATGGTTTGAAACAAGCTCCTCGAGCTTGGTATGCAAAAATTGATGAATACCTTCAAAAAGTTGGTTTTCAACGAAGTGAATATGATGATACTTTGTATTTTCAGATGCAAGACAAACACTTTGTGATTATTGTACTCTTTGTTGATGACTTAATCATAACTGGAAATAATGAAGATCACATCAAACAGGTTAAAGGAGAACTTCAAGCAGGATTCAAGAAACATATTTAGGAACACTTCATTACTATCTCGGAGTCGAAGTCACTCAACATCCAAACACCATCTTCCTTAGTCAAACTAAGTATGCAACTAATTTATTGAATAAATTTGGCATGGAAGAGTGTAAACCTTCTCTTACCCCTATGGAGCAGAATTTGAAACTGTCAAAATTTGAAGGGGGGGATTTGGTAGATGGTACAAAGTATAGGAAATTGATTGGAAGCCTCATTTATTTGAAAAATACTCACCAAGATTTATCATATTCAGTTAGTATACTTTCAAGGTTTATGCAGGAACCAAGGGAAATTCATTGGAATTCAACAAAAAAAGTGTTTAGATATATTCAAGGAACAAAAGACTTTGGTCTTCTTTACAAGAAATGTAAAGACTTTATACTGGTTGGATATTCAGATGCAGATTTTGTAGGAGACATTGATAATCGTACATCCACTTCTGGGTACTTATTGAATTTGGGTTCAACAACAATTTCTTGGAGTTGTAAAAAGCAAGAAATTGGAGTTGTAAAAAGCAACCTACAATTGCCAATTCTTCAACAGAAGCCGAGTACATGTCAACTTGGGAAGCAGCATGTGAGATTGTTTGGTTACGCAGGATATTACAGGATCTTGTTGTAACATAAAACTATGCAACTACTTTATTAATCGACAGTCAGTCAGCAATAAAGATGGCCAAGGCTTCAGTTTTTCATTCAAAGACAAAGCATTTCGACACCACATATCACTTCATCCGATCTCTTGTCGTCAAAGACATCATCAAGCCTCAGTATTGTCCATCTGAAGATCAAACGTCATATATTTTTACCAAGCCACTTGGTAGAACAAAATTCACTAAGTTCAGAGATGAATTTGCTATTTGTAAATATAAACTTCCAGATTAAAGGGGGGAATGTTAGACCTCTTAATCCTAAGTTTTATAGTCATGTTCCCTTTAACAAATGTTCACTTTGTTTAAGGGTCTGCGTGGTTTCTAGCTTATTAAGAGTGTGAAAATGCCATATAAAAACTAGATGCAGATATTATAATAAAATCGCTATTTAAAAAATGTCCTGAGTTTTTAATAAGCTCAATATTCTAATTCTTTCTCAGACCACCAAATGATGTGTTTAGGAATCAACACAAACTATCTCAAGTTGATAAAATTGTTGTGTCAACAAATGCTCCCTAATGTGTAAGGACAAAAGAACATCACATGACCAAAATACACACCATTTTTATTTATCAAAATGACCACCGATAGAGTCAAGGCAAAAGGACGTCGCCTACTAAACAAAACACACCAACAAACAAAAACAAGGTTATAATTATAATCTATTTTTTTCATGAGTTGGGCATACTCACTGTTGGAACCAATATTAGTCGAGGATTCAATTGTTGCTTGTGAGATTGAATGCAATTATGTTTGAGTTTGAATGAAAATGGTTTCAAAGGGAGAAGAATCGTGTCCTCTTGCTTTCTTTAAATATAAATTTAATTGCGAAAGGATTGATTATCAAATTAATTCCAAAATGATTGATTATATTGACATCAAGAATATGCACAAACTAAGATATCTAGTGGGAAATTGAGCCTAAACGAATTCAAGATTTAGATGCATTGCATACCATAAAACTGTAATATGTTTGAATGGACTCAAGATTGTAGGATTGCAAACACATGTTGACACGTGTATCTATTTAATTGATAACACAACCTAAAGTCCAGTTTCATAAACCAAACTCAAAGTTGTGCCATACCACCTCCAATCCTACATCAATTTTCTATGCAATAGGCAACATTTTCTCAAGCATTAACACACTGAAGTGTAATTCAATTCAATTCAATCAAAAGGCAATTGCCAACAATTGTCTAAAGACATATGAGAGCATGTATTACATTTACTTACAAACTTAATGCCATTTATAAATAGATACAATGGTATAATTTTTAGTCAAGTATACAAAGGATGTTCCCATGCTCCAAGAAATTATTACTTTGTGTGTTGAAGAATTATGAAAAATCCAATTTTTAAAAGAGAAGACATGAGGAATAATTGATGTTCAAACGATATAGCCTCTTTCAAACATCCAAATTCATATCTTGGGTAATCCAAAACCTTTTCATTTGGAGTTTTTGAAGAATTTGCTAGCCATGATTGCTTTCTTTTACTATATGTATAAAGAAAAAGGATTCACATTCTTCAAATTTGTTAGCCCCTATTGAATTTTTTGATTGGGGATACACTCTTAACAATGTGGTAGACCAATTAGTGAAAATTGAAACTAGTGCACATGGTATATTTAAGGATGGTTTTGACTGTATTAAAGCTTGAGATTGCAGTCTTTCCAAATTAATACTTCCAATAATTTAGCAACTTCTTGTGTTTGTTGTTCAATGCACTAAATATGTGGCCTTTACCATAGAGTTGTTTTAATTAATGACATAAGCCAACTTATTTTTTCTATATCTTTATTAGTGCTTGTCTAAATGCTTTTCCTACCCGAAGGAGATATTTCTATAGACACTAGTGTTCTAACTAATGATTTCTTGAATATGGATATCCATGCCAAAAAATCATTGTTCTATCAATATTTGAAAGAGGATAAGCGAATTCCAGACCTTTCCTTCCCTTTGCATTCCTAAATATTAATAAAGTTAGCACAAGATGTCAATGCTATGTTCTCACTAGTAATTAAGTATGATGATGAAGAAACAATAGATGATTTTATTCTTGCATTAGGGAATGTTATATTTCCCCTAGGAAAAATATTCTAGTATGTTATGTCTTTGCGGATTCTATTCTAGATAACATCCATGATTGGTAGTAGAATTTTGAATAGGATAAAATGTTCAAATATAGCGTACTATTTGTTGTTATATTATTAAGATGCCTATTTTTAACATACATATTTGAAGAAGGTTGATTATCTACGTGGGCCTAACATTGTCACTGAATAGACTCGTATTGCATGTGTTCACATTAATAATGGAGTCTTCAATTTCGATAAATTCATTTATAAATTATTTTTAGTATTTGAAAGAAATAATCCCCCTAGCTTGCCTGCAAAGTGTATAATACGTTTACAACTAAGTCCACAAGTCAAGATTGGATATTGGTATCTACATGAAGATTTAATTGGAATCAAGGTATATGGATGAGAAGGGAAACCCTACAAATTCCATATTTTTTTAACATGTATAAACTTTCCTTTGGAATATGTTATACAAAGAATATGTTCAAATCAATTGCATTTCTTTTCTAAGAAACGAGAGCCTTATTTTTCTTTCTAGCATAAACATTTTCATATATCATCAATGATAAGAAAAAATGACCCAAAATTCAAGATATCCTAAGATCGCATGCTTTCCACACATACAAGGTGTGGTGTTATCACTCATATTATGTAATTTCTAACCAAAGAAGCACCATTTACTCATTTGTTTATTTACATGATTCAAAAATAGATGTGGAAATATCAGGGAGCTAAGAAGTTTGGGCAAATTTTTTTTAATAATAGATCAATTCCTCGGGTTTAGCATGAAAGTTAAATAAAATAAGAGAAAGTATATAAATCTCTACATATTTCTTCACACAGTGACATTAAAAATGATGAACCTATGGTTATTGACTAGACTTTGGTCTTATATAAAGAGAATGATATTTTAAATTGAGGATAAATTGTTTCCAATCTTGTTGATATAACTATTAAGGGGCCACTCATCTTGACACTGAAATGGAAGTTGATGAATGCAAAATAGCCAATACTACTTCAATTGAAATTATAAATATAGATGAGAAAGGAATTTTTATCACATAATAAATTTCTTTCCCAAGATTAAGTCATGTCAGACTCGAGATATTCAAGTGAGTATTAAAGGGAGCTTATTTCTTCTATCACATTCAATGTTGGTGAAAATAAAAACAATATATTTCATAAAGACAAGGAAATAAGATAAGGAAAAATAAGGTTAATTCCAAAGGTCTTGAACCTATAATGAACAAGCTTGACGAGGATAATGGTTTTATATTTCAAAGAATACAAAAATTCATGTTGGTATTTTAGGACTAATATCTATTCCTATTTGTACATCCAAGATCGAAGAAATCTTTGAAAATACCATAGTTGCAAGTCTAGTCATGTTTGATAATTAAAATAGAGAAGTTGGTGCTTTTGAGATCTTGATTGTTGAAGACAACTTTGAGACTCCTACTCCTTGCATGCTTATTATCATTGTTCATCAACTTGCATTAGGACATAATGATAATTATGATTACAATAACATTTCTTGGTCCAATATTTCTTTAAAGTCTATTTCTTCAATTTTACGATCTAATGTTGCATGATCGGTCAATCATTAGAGGTTTTCTCTAAGATGTATGAAATTATAAAGTCATAAAAAAATAGGAAAAAAATGATCTTTCAGTTCTTTTAGAGACTAGTTATTATGAGGATATTAAAAAAATGATAACAAAAAAAATCAATTCAAGCTAGTTGCTATGCATCCCAAGCATAACAAATGTGACGATGCATCCGAAGCGTAACAAACATGACGAAAATATGTAGCCTAATCATTATAATACCACAACTATCAATGTTGATATGAATATCCATTGGATCTGAAATTTGACAAGCAAATTGGAGATGCAATTTATTGAGAATATATTAAAGCATATATTGGAGATGTAATTTATAGGGAATATATTCAAGCATATTGAACATAAGAAGCTTCTCAAAACAATAATTAAACAAGTGAAATAGCAGCAGGGCTGCTTATACCTGCCTCTTAGAAATATTCTATTGTAATATTGTATATAGTTTAAAGCTAAAAGATGATGAAATCATGAAACATTCAAACTTGCAACAATGTATTACTTGTTGCCATCGTACTTATATGTCTATGTGAGATTACTTGTTGTTTATAGGTTGTTGCATTACTCGTTACTTCTTGTAAGTGTGACTGTTTATATTTCTATGTGTATATGAATTAATTAGTTATTAAGTAAGTCCTTGAAATTAAAGATCCAAAATGAGTTTACTTGTCTTTGTGAATAGGAGACCTTTTGTCACTACCAATAGCTGAGATTTCTAATTTGATGATGTTGATTTTGACATTTTAGTTTTTCCATCACTAGAATCGGATTTGCAACTCATGAGCAATCTTGCAAACAATAATAACAAATACAAGCATTGACTATGCCTATTGCATGATTTTTCACAATTTTCACCAATGTTTCAAATGCATGGTAAGATGATGACCATCAACTAGAAAAACAAATATTCTTGTGTAGGGAAACAAATATTCTTGTGTAGGGAAAAGTGTAATGTTATATTACAAATTATGGGTCTAATCAAGATTAGTAAATGGTGCATGCATAGTGGTCATGCAAATTATATACACACTTGGATCTGTCTCTCTTAAGTTACTACCCTATGTTTTACCCATATTTACATTGGGCCTTCATGGAACCAATCTCAACCAAATCACATTCTAATTCCACCCATAAATTGCACTAACAATAAACAAATTCCCTTCACGATTTTTTTGAGAATTGACTATGCATAAAACAAACAAAAATTAATATTAAGAAACTGCACCATTAAAAATAATAACAATGAATACCAATGATTGACCTTTTAGAGCAATGCCATACATATATTTTAGAGCAATGCCATACATATATTAAAGTTCTCTTTCCCATACATATATATGTTGTAGTTGAATTAATTAATATATAAACCATTTGATTTATGAGATATTTCTCCGAAAATAAAGGAATAAAACAAGAATTGTTACACTTTTGAGAATTGGTATGATAAATAATTGAGACAGATTTGACAGGATTTCAGAGTAAATCCATTAATAAATCATGGATAAACTGTCGTTTGATGCAACATATAAAATGAAAACAATGACTTAGATAACATATTCTATAAGAAAACAACAAAACACATATGGATAATAATTTTACCAAGAATTAATGTAGATATTAGAGCAGGACACCAATTATATGAAAACAATGACTAAGATAACATATTCTATAAGAAAACAACAAAACACATATGGATAATAATTTTAGCAAGAATTAATGTAGATATTAGAGCAGGACACCAATCAAATCTGTCGTTTGATGCAACATATAAAATGAAAACAATGACTAAGATAACATATTCAATAAGAAAACAACAAAACACATGGATAATAATTTTACCAAGAATTAATGTAGATATTAGAGCAGAACACCAATCAAATCTGTGAGGTTTGACATATTATAATCTGCTATCACATTTCTTTGTTAAAAGGAAAATCCATATAGAACCTATATTCAAAATTTCTCTTCTTTCTGTTCATAAAGTGTTTTGTCATTAAATTAATTATTTATCTTGATGTGAGCCCAAAACCATTAATGATATCAAAGTAATAAATCAATCTATATATATATTTTCAATAAACTTTAATATGTTTATAAGCCATATTTATTTCATAATGGTTAATTCTATTAAAATACTAAATCAATATAAATAATATATTTATTAACCATCTTTATTTGATAATAGTGAATCAATTGAAATTTTTTTTGATAACAATAAATATCTTATAAATTTTCCAAGCAAATATGAACTTGAATCTTCAAACCTCTTTTCGCTTTTCGATTTACGACGTTTGATTTTAATATAAATAATGTTATAAACCAAAATATCAAACCTCTTTTCGATTTACGACGTTTGATTTTAATATAAATAATGTTATAAACCAAAATATTGATAAATATCAAATTATTTATAATATACTATGAAATATTAAATTATGTAATTAATATATAATTAAAAAATATTAAGAGTGATATGTACAGGGTACTGTCTATTTTTCGAGGGAATAGACGTGATTTAACACTCATGGGGTTAGGGAACACAACTAGACATATGTTGAAAGGTGGACTTTGTATCTTGGATAAGATACTATCAAAACTCTAAATTATTCAGCTAATGATTTTGGGTGACTGATTTTCTTCTTGTATCAAAGAACTTGCTTTTTGAAAATCAGATGACTCTTCAGTTGAATTGCCAATAACTTTCGTAGTCTTTTAGCACAACGCTTCCTACATATTTGACAATATGACAATTGCCTTGTTGCCAAGCTTATAAACGACAAAATATAACAGTTGCCTTGTTGACAAGTTTACAAAATTGGATAAAAGAGTGTTAGTTCAGAATTTTGAACCTCCTCAAAAGAGGTGGATTGCATATACTGTGGTTGTGGTACTTGGATAAAATAGTCTTCAATTCCATATACTGTGGTTGTGGTTATTGGATAAAAGAGTGTTAGTTCACAATTTTGAACCTCCTCAAAAGAGGTGGATTCCATATAGTATGGATAAAAGAGTGTTAGTTAAAACCTGCTCAAAACAGGTGGATTCCATATATTATGGTTCTGAAGACAAATATATAACAATTTCCTGTTTAATTATGGGATAAAAGAGCGTTAGTTCACAATTTCGAACCTCATCGAAAGAAGTGGATTTCATATACCTTGGTTTTGAAGAAAAATATATAACAATTTCCTTGTTGATTATTGGAGAAAAAGTGTTAGTTCACAGTTTTGAACTTCGTCAAAAGAGGTGGATTGCATATACTGTGGTCTTACAGGCAGATATATAACAATTTCCCAGTTGACAAGCCTACAAACAGAGAATTAAATTGGATAAAGACAATTTTGAGCCTCCTCAAAGGGGTGGATTCCATATACTATGTTTTTGAAGGCAAATCCAAATTTTCATATAAAGCATGGATAAAGGGCTTTGCAAAATTTACAAAGTAATTTTAAACTTCCTATGAATTTCTAAATAGGGAGACATCATTCCACATGGTTCCCCCTTCTCATGCGATAGTTAAAGGTGTTTGGGTTAGGTTTTGTATGGTATATAAAGCCATCACTCGTCCTGATCGTGGGATTATTCTAGACTGTTCGAGTGGAAGAAGGTTGATGGAGAATTGGCCGCTGCCATAAATATTCATGTTGGCTTCAAGGTTGATG